>JAQZBX010028392.1:0-27910 GCA_029593785.1 Cabassous unicinctus | reverse complement strand
AACTATCCATTCTTCTGTTGATCGACACCTGCGTTAACAAACTGTGGTCTATTCAGGCGGTGGAATATTATGCAGCTGTAAGAAGAAATGAAGTCGTAAAGCATATGGCAACATGGATGAATCTGGAGGACATTATGCTGAGTGAAGCAAGCCAGACACAAAAGGACAAATACTGTATGAATGCGTTACTATGGACCAAATATATTGTGTAACATATTGTTTGATTCAAAAAAATTTTTATATATATCCAGTACATTTAATTGAGAAATGTACATATTATCTGTGTTTACTTTTTAGTTTTTAATTGTTTATATTTTCAATTATTAAATATACAAAATAAAGTAAAAAAAAATTTATTGTTGTATGCCTTTAGTGTATTTTTTTTTAAACCAATTTTGTTGATCCATATTAATAAAGCATAAATCCACCCAAAGTGCACAGCCAGTGGTGTTCAGTGTAGTCACGTATTTGTGCATTCATCACTTCAGTCATCTTAGAGCACTTTCATCATTCCAATAACAACAATAATAATAATAATAAAACAAAACTCTGGTTTCCTCCCCATTAGGGTGTTCCAGCCTGGCGAGGCGGGCCACTTCAGAAAGGTGCGGCTGCCTGTAGGTGGTCCTGCCGACTGACGCGGATCGAGGGAGGGCGCAGCAGTTCTTGCCAGCATCTCTGTTGCGGTCGCTGCCTCTTTTGACCCCTGTGGCCCTTTTGTGTGCGGCACTGCTTGGTGGCTTGTCTCTGCCCCGGTCCCTGTGGACTCGGGTCCCTGCTCCTGGATCGTGTGGGGCTCGACCTCGCTGCGAGGCGCTCTGCAGTCTGTCTGCGGGAGGGACATGGGCTGAGCTGCCAGGGCAGCTCTGTGCCTGCAGGACCGAGGGTGGGGATGAGGCCCTAACCGACCAGCCGCCCGAGATGACATTTTCCCACATGGCATTTTTCTGTTTCATCCATTCAGTTCTTCTTTAGTCTCTACCACCCTCCAGGGTTGTAAGCAAGTGGGGTTTGTCTTTTCTTCGTTAAATCTCTGGGGAGTCTCTCTCAGGGGATGCCTTAGGTCATCATGTTCATGACGTCTCCCCTGTGTTTTTAATATAACATTTAATTTTAAGTTTATATCATGAAAATCTTAATAGCTGTCTTTAACAATCAGCTCACAGAGTTGCTGAAAATTTAGCAATTGGTATTAGCAGGTGTGAACCGGCTCCACTTTGTAGGACCTTGTAGGGCATTTGGGGGGCTTTAGCTCCTGGGGGCTTAGGCTCAAGGAGTGACATACTCGCTTACCCTTCTGTCTTTAGCTTATCACTTTACTGCTCTAAGAACAGACTGTAGGGAAGCACGGATGCAGCAGAGACCATTTAGAAGACTTTGTTACTAATTCAGGCAAAGCGTGCTGGTGGCATGGAGCAGGGAGTAGCTGGTGGAGGTGGCAAGAGGTGGTGATGAGATTGCAGAGCCCACGAGCAAGCCACCAAGGGAGTGGGTATTTCACAGTACCGTGGTCTATGGAGGTTCCCCCTTACTTTTCCTTTATTGCCATTGTCAGAGATGAAATATTGCTCAACTCCACCAGTGTCTGACCTGATTTACAGATCTTGATGTTGATTGCAAAATGACGGAGGCACAAAGGAGGCTAAGTGAAGTTCCCTTTGTCAAAGGAGTAATAATGGCGGCCTGGATGGGGTAATTCTTCATTGCAGAGGCTCTGCGGAGAGGCTCTGCGCTGCAGAGTGTTTGCCATCCCAGTCCCTGCTCCCTAAGTGCCACGCCTTCCAGACCGCAGCTGGACCCCTGCGTATTTGGCCGCTCACAGGGTGTGGTTCTCTCTCCCGACAGTATTACGCCTACCTGTACTCCCTCGTGATGCCCCAGGCCATCCGGGACATGGTGGACAAGTACACCAACTGCGAGGACATCGCCATGAACTTCCTCGTCTCCCACATCACTCGGAAGCCGCCTATCAAGGTGAGCTCCTCCTGGGTAGCGTGCTGTGGGGCGGCTCCCGCCGCGGAGCCCGCTTGTGTCGGATGAGGAGTAACCGGGCTGGTGAGTTGTTCCTACAGAGGCTTTTTACCCGCCAGGTATCCGTGCATAGACTTCACTTTCACTAACCTCTAACTGAAATTTATCGTTCCTTCCTGATTGCATTTGCCGTAACTGATTTTTCGCCAGTAGAAATCACAGGTGTTTTCATGTCACATAACTTTCGTTTCAAATAACTCAAAGTATTATGTTCATCATTACTCTGAAATTATGGTAGTTGTTAGACCTCTTCTAGATCTTGTTATTTTTATATATTTTTAAAAAGAGCCGTATATTACTGTATTTCATGTAACTTGCTTCCTTTGCAATCTCGTGTATCTTAAGCATTTAAAAGACTTTTTCTGAGAAGGGGTCCGCAGGCTTCACTAGATTGCCAAGCCGAGTGAAGGGGAGGGGGCATGCTGCACAAAAACTGAAGAATTCCTGAATTGGTGTGTGTAAAGCTCTAAGAACAGCGGTTGGCAAGCAAATAAGTGCTGTATAAGGTTTTTACTCAAAAACAAAAACGCCCCCAGAGTTCTAAAGATCTGAGTTCAGTTTCTGTCTGTGAGTCACGGAATAGTTTAGGGCCAGCTTGTGCCCATTTCACAGCAGACAGACTGACCAGCTCCGTCACCCTCCCTCGTCCCTGCAGGTTCAGGCAGCAAGTGCAAGTGCGCTGGCAGGGCCAGGTGGCCCCAGCCTCGCAGCAGCTGGGCCTAGACGGGGTATTTGTGCATTAAAAATAAGAGTATTTATGAACATGCTTCATCATTGTTTGTGTCATGGGTTCACGCCCGACGTCCTTAGAAAGGTCAGCAAACTAATTAAGCTCTTATTGTCATTGTAAATAAACACATTTAATTTATGTAAAACACTAAGTTTATCTTCATGGATGTCATTAGTACTGTATGTAAATAATGCTTGGGTGCAGAGTTCATTCTTCTTACATTTTGAATGTGAGAATTAGTACATTAACATGTGCTAATAACTAAATTTGTGTTTTTAGTGGTGTCTTAGGCAAAGGGGTGCTGATGCAGAATACCAGAAATCTGTTGGTCTTTATAAAGTATTTATTTGGGGTAGAAGCTTACACTTACCAGGCCATAAAGCATAAGTTTCTTCCTTCACCAAAGTCTGTTGCCACGTGTTGGAGCAAGACAGCTGCCGACGTTTGCTGTCTTCGGGCTTCTTGGGTTCCTCTCTCCCCGGGGCTCCGTTTCCGGGCTCAGCTCCTCTGGTTCCTCCACAAGGCCAGCTGTAGACTATGAGGCTCTCTAGGCTCTGCCTCGCTCCACAAGGCCACTGTGAACTGTCAGGTGAATGTCTCATCTCTTTTCCTGGGGCCTTCTCTCCTTCCTCACGACCAAGCTCCTCTGTGTGCCTTCTTCCCGGGGCTCCAGCTCAAGACTCCGCATCAGAACTCCAACTCAAAAACCTTCAGCTGTGTCCTTTGCCGTGTCTTTTATCTGTGATTCCCCACCCACCAAGGGGCAGGGCTCAACGCCCTACTGACGTGGCCCAATCAAATCCCTAATCATAACTTAATCATGCCCAGATGAGCAGACCAGTTTACAAGCATAATCCAGTATCTATTTTTGGAATTCATAACTACATCAAACTGCCAAACTGCTACAAGTGGTAACCAGAGCACATTATTTTTGTGCAACAAAGCAAACAGAGCGAGAGAGAAGCACTTGAGGGCCTTAGGCGTCCATTTGTACTAAACAGTCTTTTCCCACATGTGGCAGAGGCTTACAACCTAACTCCTGATTGCCCATCGTTTTTTCTAATGTGAGGCTTCTGCTAAAGCCTCACAAAAGAAAAATAATTAGCAAAATAATTCATCAAACTGTTTTTTCTGTTTTAACTGGGAATGATAATAGTATTAATAACAATTATTTATATAAAAATAGTACATTTTCAGGTTTAGTGGTAGATCTGATATTAAAAAATAACAAAGCACATTTTTTGGGGGTAATTTTTTTTAAAGTAGGGAGGCAGAGGTTTTAGAAAGTAATGATTGGTGAATTTTTCTGTTCTTTCTTTGTCCTACATAATAAAATGTAGCCAGGTACTGTACTTCAGTCAAGAAGTATGATTCTTTTTATGCCTCTCTAATTAGAAAATACTACTCCATGAAAATTTAAAATGTCTGAGTGATTAGGTATCTAATAATAGCATTGGTCACCTGATACACTCGCAGACATGATGACTTTTTCATCTTCATCACAGTGTATTTGCCTACTAAATTACTAGGCCAGTTTTTCATTAACCTTTAAGCCCTCAGTGTAGCTAGTAAGATGGAAATACTTTGGCCATCGTGTGCATGGTTCTTGTTTTTTTTCTCTCTTATTTTGTTATATGCATGGTTCTTAACAAGCGAAAACATAAAAAATAGTATTCTCTTTGAATTTTCTCAATCTTACTGGAATACAGGAGGACTTCAAGATTAAAATCAAAGGCTCAATAAATTAAAAATGTCTTCAGATTTTGAGTTAATTCCTTCAAATTCTATGTCTAATTGTTTAATTTTATTAGTATCAGGTATAAGTACTGTTTATGCTCAAAGGGAGCAATTTTTTTTTCTGTTTTAAATGCCTCAAAATTTCACTATCAAACTGTTCTTTTCCTTGCTAGAGTTAGGAAGGTTTGACTGTTTAATACGATTAGCGGTTGATAATGTTAACGTAATATCTTAACATTGTATTGCCTGGAATGATGTATTGTTATCTTTGAAAGGAGAAAGATCTAGAAAGTATAATAAGCTTCATTCAGGATAAAGGATGAAAAGCTCACATAGAAAGCATGAGACAGTAAGTGGCTTAGGTGATAAGGAAGTGAAGAGTGGTTGTCATACAGGAGCTCAGCGCTGCCTAAAACTGCCTAAAAGAGTTTCCTTACTCTTAACCAAGCATAACACGAATATTCCCTTAGACTGAGTTACCTGGAATGCTTCCACGTGAAAGGTTATCCACAGTAATGGTTAAGTGAATGTTCAAACTTCCATTTGTCTTTAGCTGTTACTTCACTCTCTTTCATTTCTTTTTTTGTATGTTTTATGATGTATTACAGTACTATATTTATATACTCTAGAGATGTATTGGGGATGCAGTCTCAAAAATCATTGATGGGTTAGATGACAAAACATTTGGAAACCAATAACTTTTTCTGCCAGCCAGTCTTTTGCAAGTTAAGGGCTTTTCCCCTGAGGTTAGATGCTGATATCTGGGATAAGGAGGAAGATTTTTAGTTAGAAGGGGGACAAAGTGAAATGCTGGGCCTAGAAGCTGTCTGATAATATTCTTATCTATATTCTTGACGTACATCTCTCCTGTTGCAGTGACAGCTGGTGGGACAGTAATAACTCATTGTTGACTGTAAACCTGAAGGGTTCCATAAGAGCTGCCAGTGGGTGGGAGGGAGAAGTGATGAAACTGGTGAATTCTTGAGAAATATGCTTTGTCCAGAGTTTTGGTTCTGAGCTGAGCTGCAGCTTGGAGCACTGACCCCTGCTCAGCTCTCATTTCAAATTCTGGAGACCTGGATTCTGGCCATTGGCAGTGATTATACTTTAGCTATGAATTATGATATGGACCATTAAATTTTTCCTCAGTTTACAATTTAAAAATTATTTGGGGAAGACAGATACATTCAGAAAGAAATAGAAATCGCACAAACCTGGCATATTTCTTTGGGCTCTCTGGTTTCCTGTCTGTGGTGGTTGCTTTTTATAGATGTATATTTTTAATTCATCTACTTTTGATTTCTAAAAACTTGGCAGTAAATTTTCTGGTTCTGGCAGTATGGTGGTCTCAGTAACCTATAAATACCTAAAGTGGTAGCAGCAATAACACTCCCCCACGTGTCGTTGGGCTCAAGAAGAAGCAAGAGGATTGCCAGGAGCAGGAGAGGAAGGAGGGATTGGAAGCCGGCGAGGGAAGCCTGGAGCTGTCCCTGTGGCTGCCCCTCGGTCCTCTGGAGGCTTGGCTTCTGTCGCTCGCTCGTGTGCAAGAGTGAAGAGCCTTTGGGCCTACCAAGGGCAGGAAATTGGAACTGAGATCTCAGATCTACTCGCTGCCGTAGGCAACTTGTGTGTTTAAACCTGAGCTCTGGCAAGCTGTAAGGAAATGGACAAATTGAGAGCTTTTAAACTTGAGTCTGAGCCTCCATGAGTTTGCGGATTCTTGTGCGATGTGGAACTTATACTACAAGTGGTCTGCCTTGGGTAGCTGTCAGATATCCCTGCACCTCAGGCCACTTGGGGTACCCACAGATACGCCATGTTGACGAGGGGCTTGCGATCCCAAATTACCAGTCACATGAGCAAAGAGTTGATCCTGAGCAAGAGTCAACAGACACAACAGACAGGCTAATTCTCCAGGAATTTCAGGTAATAAAATCACTGGGTATATTATAAAATAAGTAGGTTTAAAGTGACCAAAATTGATAAACTGTTTCAAATAAGGAATTGAAAGCAGGAAAAGCAACAATTCACTAAGAAAAAAGAATAAGCAGATTTGGAAGCTCTAAATAGAACTACTGGAAATGAAAATTATAGCAGTTAATATCTCAGTGAATAAGATAAAAAGGGCAAACAAGTGAAAAGAAGACTAATGAACTAGAAGATAAATGTGAAGAAATTATCTGAGAAAGTATCACAGATGTAATGAGATAGAAAATAAGTGACAGGTGAGAGACATGGAAGATGAGAAGGCCCAACACAAAACCAACGAGAGTACAAGCAGGAGAGAATCGAGATGGTAGAGGAGAGGCCACTGAAAAATATGAGAATTTTTAAGAATTGATCAAAGACTTAATAACACAGCAAAGATTATACTTGATGAAACTTTTGAAAATTCCCATTCAGGTCAGTAACAAGATGATGTCATCCACTAAATAAATGGACATAGAGACCATATACATGGATGGGAAGACTATGATTAGGACCGTAGTCCTCCCCAAATCTAAAAATTTAATGTAACTTTGATCAAAATCCTACTAGGATATTTTGTTTGGTTTAAGTTGATTTGGTATGGAGCTTGACAAACAGATCCTAAAAAGTGCATTGCAGGGCACAGGGCCAGAATAGCCAATATACTGGTGAGGAAGTAGTGGCAGTATGTGGACTTACCCGATCAGAAATCATGACAAATAATAAAGCTACATTATTAAGACAGTGTGACATTGGCACAGAGATAAACAGGCCAGTGGAACAAAGTAGAGTTTAGCAAGAGACCCTGCATGTATGGAAACCTGTTCTGTGATGGAGGTGACATTTACAAATTAGTGCTGGGATAACTGGATGTCCATATGGATATACAAAATATATGGCAGGTGTAGTAATGAACTAAATGAATAAAAACTTTAAAACTTCAAAGAAAACCAAAATTATAGGAAATACCTTTGTGAACATAGCCAAAGAGAAATATATTAAGAAACAAAAAGTTCAAAATATAGAGGAAAAGATTGATTTGAATACAGTAAAATTAAAAACTTTATTCACATATTCCATACGTGAAAAAACAGGCCACAGACTTGGATATTTACAATGCCTACAAATGATAAAGAATTAATACCTAGAATAAAGAATTTCTAAATAAGTTAGAAACAAGCTCAATTGACAAAGTGTGTAAAAAAGCAATTCAGCAAGTGGAGACCTAAATGATTGGTAAGCCTGTGGAAAGATGCTCAACTTCAGTGACAAGGCAATGTAAATTCAAACAATGGCACCACTTTACACCCATCAGATGGGCAAAGAGGAGAGCCTGGTAGTTACCAAGTGTTCAAGGACGGGTGGAGACTGAGCCTGTTATCCAGCCGTGGTGGGCGTATACGTTGGTGCTCAGCTCTGTTTTGGAGGAAGTTTGGTGTTATCAAATACAGTTGAAAATGAGTCATACCCCTGTGATCTAGCAGGGGAGGACCAGGTGGTAGGAGGGTGTACAAGGCATCAACTCTATTTATAGTGTTTTTATTTCTTTATGGAGAAAAGGAAGAAACATATATAATCTGAAAAAAATAGGCCAGAATGTTATTATTTGACAAAACCTGTGGGTGCACAAGTGTGTATTGCATTCCTCATTTTTTTAAACATAACACTCCATTTATATATTTCAAGCCAGCAGTAGCAAATGTTTCATATATTTATGGATACGTAGAACCTATGTAAGTACATTAATGCACGTATGTAATTCTCTAAACATGCCCTTTCTTTAGGTAAACAGCCACGTGCTTCACACTCAGAATAAGGCAGTGCCCACCGCCTTGTATACGCACCTCCGTGACCCCCCTGCTCCTTCTCTCAACAAGGAACCATTACCCGGAATCCCCCTTTTTAAAAAATATGTTTTTGCCATATGTGTGTTATCCCTAAATGATATATTTAGTTTACCATTTTTGAACTTTAAGTAAATGAAATTAAACTATAAGCAGTCCTCTGCATTTTGCTTTTTTAAAACTTATGTTTGTGAGCTTTACTCACTGTTGGTTCTAGTAGCTGTAATTCATTAGTTTTCAATGTGCCATAGCTCAAAGTCATAAAGATGCTCTGCACAGTCTTCTAATTTTAGGTTTTGCCCTTTTCTATTTAAATCATTAATCCTTCTGGAGGTGATTTTTGTGTATGGTGTGAGATAAGGATCTAATTTCAGTTTTTCCTCACATGAATAAGCAGCTGTCATTGCACCACTCAGCTCACACGTCCTCAGTGGCTGCAGCACCAGCCCGTGTGTCCACGTGTGTCTCGGGAGCCTCTGGCCTGCTGGCCTGTGGTCCGCGAGCCACAGAGCACGTGCTGCGCGCCACACACTTCTCAGCCGCCCCGTCATTAACGCCGCACCTCGTGCAGGCTGCCTCGCTTTATTGCGCTTTGCTTTATTGCACTTTGCAGATTTTGCATTTTTTTTTCCCGACAAATTGGAGGTTTGTGGCAACCCTGCATAGAGCAAGTTTGCGCCATTTTTCCAGCAGCGTGTGCTCACTTTTGTCTATGTCCTATTTTTAATTAGGGTATGCACATTGTTTTTTTCTTTTTAGACATAATTCTATTGCACACTTAATAAACTACAGGTTAGTGCAAACATAACTTTTATAGGCACTGGGAAACCAAAAAAAAGTCACGTGACTTGCTTTCTTGTGATACTGGTTTCATTGCGCTGCTCTGGAACTGAGCCACGCATCCCCGAGGTGTGCCCGTGTAGTACATTTGTCCCCATCCGCAAACCAGTGTTGCTACGTCGTTATTACCAAAGTCCATGCTGTATTCAGACTTCCCTAGTTTTACCCAGTGTCCTTTTTCTGTTCCAGGGTCAGTTTTCAGCTTGACGTAAATGTGATTGTGCAGCATCTCTGGTAACAAATCCCAACTTCAGACATGGGTGAGGGCCGACTTGTGGTCATAAGTTCTCAGAAGTGACTTTTCCAGAGAAGGAAACGTTTCCTCACCATCTCTCTGAGGGGCTTCCCCCGACCGTGCTGCCTTTTGTTGGCCAGACCACTTTTCGGGGTCCCGGTGTTTGGGAGCGTCTCCAGCCCGGCTCCCCACGCACCTGTACCTCTTGCTTCCCCGGCCTGTGAAAAACCAGAGCTCCTGGCTCTCCCGCTGCAGTCAGGCTTTCCAACGTTTTGGCCTCTCGGGATCTCCTTCACTCTGCCGCAGGCTCAGCCATATAGAGAGATGGTTTATCTGTTTCATCCTCTATTTTCATGTGTTCTGTACTGAGGTTTTTTAAAAATGATATTTGGGCTGCCACATTGTTTGAAAGTTTCATTATTCTTTATACTTTTCTAATTGCTTGAAATTTCCTAATACTAAAGTTGACATTTTAAAAACGGATGCATAGTATTTTTAATTATTTAGCCTCCTTTTGATAGTGTTTCAATATTTTGCTATTTAAAAACATTACTGATATAACAACTTTGTACCTCCATCTTTTTGCATTTATTTTTATTTTTAATTAAAAAAAATTTTTTTAAAAGGTACTTAGATTACATAAATGTTACACAAAAACTACAGGGATTCCCATATGCCCCGCTCCCCACACCTCCCACACCCTCCCACGTAAACATCCTTCATTACTGCGGCACATTCATTGCAATTGATAGACGCATCCCGGGGCTTTGCCATTCAGCACGGACCATAGTTCACACTGTAGTCTACACTCTCTCCCACACAGTTCTGCATGTATGTGACGATATAAAATGGCCCATATCTGTCGTTGCAGTGTCATTCAGGACGATTCCCAAGTCTTGTTTTCCCCTCTCCCTGCCCCCAGAGCCTCCACATCAATGCTGTAAGTTCTTCCATTGCTAGAATCACAACAAGTCTATAGTAGAACACCAGCAAGTCCACTCTAGTCCATAGTTCATCCCCAGTCCTGAGGAGTCTGGCATGGTGACGTCCACTCCACTAACTGAGAGGGGATTAGATCCCACACAGCCTATGGATGTGTACCTCCATCTTGACGTACAACCAAGGCAAACACTAGAAGTAGAATTACTGAGATAAACAACCAAACAAACATTTTAAGGCTTTTGATATCATTATGTAAAGGCCATGTTTTAGTTTCCTTAGCTGCTCAACCAGATACCATGGCAATGGGTTGCCTTGAACAATGGGAATTTATTAGCTCACGGTGTTGAGGTGAGGAAAACATTCACCTCAAGGCGACGCTTGTTCCTCGAGGACGGGTGCTCGGGGCCGGCTGTGGCGATCCTTGGTCCTGGGCTCCTCCACCACACCCCGTGCACACACTGCCTCTCCTGGCCCCGCCTTCTCTTCCTGGTTCCGCTGGCCTTCAGCGTCTTGCTTCCCATGGCTTTTTTCCTGTCTGAATTTCATTCTGCTTATCCAGGGCTCCAGTAATAGGACTAAGACCCGTCCTGAGTGAGGTGGGTCACACTTTAACTGAAGTGACCTAATCAGGAGGTCCTACCTACAATGGGTTCACACCCACAGGCATGGATTCAGCTTCATTTGGAAAGGATGCCCTTAACTGACGTCTTAGATGATGCCTGGAAGAGGAGGAGCCAGATCTGAGCACAGGGTGCCCTGGGCTCCAGCCCTCGCTGTGGGCAGGGAAGCACCGGCCTGGCGAGGCCAGGCTGAGCTCTCGTAACCCTTCTCCTCTCTTCCCAGGTGACCTCGCGGTGGACTTTCCGATGCCCAGGATGCCCTCAGGCCCTGTCCCACGATGACTCCCACTTCCACGAGCGGCACAGATGCATCAACTTTTTTGTCAAGGTGTACGGCTACATGCCCCTGCTGTACACGCAGTTCAGGGTGGACTCTGTGCTCTTCAAGACCCGCCTGCCCCACGACAAGACCAAGTGCTTCAAGTTCATCTAGGGCCTGTGAGTGCTGGAGAGAGGGAGGGCGGCCGAGGGGCCCAGGCTCACCTGCTGGCGGCGGCGGCAGGAGGCGTGGAAAGGAAATAGCTGCTGTAGCCTTGAAGTCAGCCACACTGGGCTTAGCAGATGCTGGACTGCCCCCACGGAGTCCCGGCCCGGGTGCGGACTGCGGCTGGCACTGAGGGCCCCGGGCTCTGGCTAGTCACGCGCTTAGCTCATGAGCCCAGGACAGCTGGTCCGTGGTTTTGCAGTTCAATAACAACATTTAAAAAAAAAAAAATTCAGATTTGCCGGTCAAGGCTGTGTGTGTACATGTGTCTATGTAGGTATACAGTGTGTGTGCACGTCCACAGACAGGTACACACGCGGCAGAGTGGAAACCTTTGCCATCTCAGTCGCTGGGGGCCGCTGGGCTCCTCGCGCTCTGCGTTTCTGTGGAGGCGGCCCTGGCCCGGTGCTGCCAGGGGTCTGCGCGCGACAGAGAGGGGTGGCCTTGGCCCTCGTAGGGTGCACCGGGTAATTTAAGATTTGTTATGTTCCCGCCCCTTCCTGGCCAACCAGCGATGTGTCACTCACCTCCTCTCGCTGGAATCCTGACTCCTTGGGGAGGACGTGCACCTGTGCGCGGCCGAACCTCCTTTTGCTGTGCTCAGTGGTGATTCTGAAGGCTCCGTCGCTCGCCGCGCTTGTCCCAGTACTTATTCTGTTCCCGGCTGGCTCCTCGGGAGGAGAGGAGCCTGAAGCCAGCCCCCCAGGGTTTAAGAACCTGCCGTGCTTTGGCAGTTTGTGGTTCCAGCAGTGGTCTGAAGTGGTTTCGGGGTCGGTCTGCTCTCTGGTGTAGACAGCAAGTATCCTCGGAGGCGTTCCACCCGGCTGGCCGGGGTCTTCACCGCAAGGCACCCGCCTTGCGACTCACCTTGGCGAGATTCACCGCCCTCACCTTTGTGACCTACAACCTATGTTACCTATATTTTTTGGACTCTAAAATGCCAGGTTGGCCCCAGGACCCCCTGAGGTTTGTTATGTGCTAGAAAAATGTGGGAGGATATGTTTTGCTATGTGAGTTCAAATCCAGTCTTTTAGCTTAATAGGAATTAACACCCACAAAACCATTTTCCACTCCCCATTTGAATTTCTGTCCCCTGGGCTGAAACTGAGTAAGTTAGGGGTGTGTGTGTGGGTGTCGGTGGTGGCAGGGGGACTGGGGAAGGAGTTGATGGCCTTTGTTAAGGATTCAGCCCATGACTTGTACTGTTTTTCCAAACCGTACCTTCCTTAAGTGAAGTTGAGTATAAAAGGTTTCCAGCAACTGAACAGAAAGCTCAGGTCTGCCCTGGTCGCACAAATGCCTTAAGCTGGTTCCGTCGTCCCCAGACCTTGACATCCTGTGCTGCCTCTGAGCGTGCGTCTTCCTCTCCCTGCCTGTACCAGCCGAGCTCTCCTGCGTGTCGTTTTGAA
Source organism: Cabassous unicinctus (assembly GCA_029593785.1). Classification (NCBI taxonomy): domain Eukaryota; kingdom Metazoa; phylum Chordata; class Mammalia; order Cingulata; family Chlamyphoridae; genus Cabassous; species Cabassous unicinctus. The sequence continues at coordinate 15,070 of JAQZBX010028392.1, read as the reverse complement.
GCCAGGCCCTTTTCTGTAGCTGCTGCCGCCTGCAGGTCTAGCTTGGCTTGAGGGGATTCTCACCGGCAATAGGACCAGGGCTGCTTCCGGGGCTTCCATCTCTGCAGAGGCTCCCGCTGCATCCTCCTGTGGCCCCCCTGCCTTGAGGCAGCAACCTGGGAATGTGGTCCTGCGTCTCAGCAACCCAGCATCCTCACTCCCCTCCAGGAGGCCGAGAAGTGTGCGTTCTGCGCTACGGGTGTGGCTGCCATTTTATTTTGTTGATATTAATGCGAGGAACTCATAGGCTTGCTTTCAGTGGGATCTGGTGAGAAGGATCAGTCTGCGTTAGGAGCCCCTTCGTGCAGCCAGACTGTGGGGTCCCTGAGTGTTACTGGTAGACCCGTCACTAGCTGAACAGTTTGAGATTATGCTAAGGTCAGAGTGTGCCGCAGGGAGGGGTGTCGTGTCGTGTCGTGTCAGGGCGTCCAGGACCCTAACGCGGAGAACTGGGGCTCGTGTTCCTAAAGGGGGCTCCGGCGCGGTCAGATGTCGCTGTTGTGGTTAGGTAGGGGCTGCCGCTGTCGGGAGGTGGGCTCGGGAGGAGCCCAGGGCCGCGCCAGGAGCGCCTTGGGTTCAGATCAGCGTGGAGCCAGCCACGGCCACCAGCCGAGCCTCAGCTCTGCAGCCCCCCTGGAGTCCGCTGGGGCACACGGGGAAGGAAACCTTTTCCTGCCTGTGCTCCCGGGGCCCAGGCAGCCCTTGCTTCTCACCACGAGGTCACCCACGTCGGTGGCGGCCTCCCCAAGGGGCCCGTCTGGCCGTTCTGAGCCTCCACGCCCGGCAGCGGTTCCACGGCCGCCTAGTCCGGGAGGGTGGGAGTGGTCTGCCCAGCGCCTGGACTGTGTTCAAGAGCTCCTGGTGTGAAGCGATGATATTCTGAAGGCGGGAGTCCTTTGATATCCATGTCATGTCCACCCACCCCCCCTTTTCCAATCATGAGCACAATGGTCTTATGTTGGATTTTTGTAAAAAAATAAAATAAATGGAGACTTTACCTCAAGCAGCTTGGAGGTCTTTTGTCATTTTCCTCAGCAGGGACAGAAGAGTGATGTGAGAGAAGGTGCCTGCCTGGCCCCAGACCCGACGGGGACCCCGTGCCGCCCAGGCCTGCTGCTGTGTGGTTTGGCCCAGGGGCCCAGGTGAGGCTGAGCATGTGCACGAGGTGGGCCAGCAGCCTGGCCTGCAGCCACTTCTGACTCAGTTACCTGACTAGCTATAGAGGAACGCAGGCGCTTCAGTGGACTCAGGTGGCAGGGCATGCGACACCTAACACGCAGGCTTTTTAAATGGTAACTTTAAAAACCAGTGTTTGTGGTGTGGGGAGCTAGGGTCTGCCCGTGTCCAGGAGCGCGAGGGGCCCCTGCGGAGCTGGTGCTGCATGACTGTCTGAGCCCCGCGTTTCTGGTGCTTGGCTCCTCAGGGAGAGAACCCTGAGTCACAGGCTTCAGAGGAACTGTGTGGAGATGGGAGGGAGCACAGCTGAGGTGGGGGCGGCTCTTCTGGACTCTGCAGGTGGGAGTCGGGTTCTCACTGACACTCCTAGGAAGGCAGTGGCGCCTGACAGCGCCGCTCCCAAGTCAGGGCTGACGGCTGTCAGATTCCTACGTTGCCAAGTTTGCAGAAGAGTGTCGTGTGGAGTGAAAATTCCTATATGGCCTGGAGGTTTTGGTTGCCAGCCTCCTATTCTTCCCCTTTCCCAGTGTGTGCATGAGACTATAGTGTCTGTCTTACTGCCCATGGATTTGGCACATCTAGTTAACTTAACAAGGTAAGTAAGCCAAAGTGGGAAATGTTAGCTGCTGCTATTACTGTCACTCGTTGAAGGTTTGACAGTATTTACAAAACTATGGTTAAGAAGGTTAATGGCACGGCTTAGGGAAAGGGCTCTGGAGTTAGCACGCGGGTTCAAATCGTGGCTCCTCCGTTAAACCGTGGCTGGGAGCAGGCTGTCTGTTCTAAGCTTTAATCTCATCTGTACAATGGGCAGAAATCATGCTTGCCTCTTAAGAGACATGTTAAAATCAAGTATATGTAAAGTATAGTATACAAAGAACTTTACTCCACTGTTTGGCACACAATAAAAATTCATAAAAGTTACTGGGAACTTACAAATACTGTAACCCTATTTGTGGCGCTCTCTGCATTCCGTTTGTTTTAAATGCCAGCTCATTGTTTAAGGCCCAGATGATGCATCACCTTCAGGAAACCTTCCCTTTTCCCTTCTCTTTCACCACACCATGCAGCATACTGGTTCATCGCGCTGCTTCCCACGAAGCCCCGAGGCTAGAGAGTAACAGGTGTTCGGTGGTGTTTTGATGAATGAATGATAGAAATCATAGCTGCTAATAGGCTGAGTAGTGACTGGTGCTGCAGTGCTCGGGAAGAGGAGCTAATGTGGTGTTAGCAGATAGTAAAGGAAGCCTGGCACACAATGGCTGAGAAGTCTTATATCCACTGTTCTTTGTATTTATGCCTTTGTTGACAAAGAGGAATAAGAAAGAGTGTCAAGAAGAATTAAAGACAGAATGGTTTCTAAGAGCGGCCATTAAAGCAGGCTGGGAAACTGCTCTAGGGCCAGGTGTGGTTTGCTATGTAATTTCCTCCTGTTTCTTGACCTGTTTATTTTATCTTTCTCCACTTGTCTTCAGATGTGGTCATATTTTAGGGTTGTCATGTTAGAATTTAAACTATTTAATTCCTGTTAATTCCCACCCCCCCCAACATTTTATTATGGAAGTTTTCAAATATACAGCAAAGTTGAAAGAATTTTTCCAGTATAAACCAGTACACCTGCCACTGAGATTCTACCACTAACATTTCACTCTGTTTGCTCTATAGCTCTCCATCTAGTCATCCCTTTATCCATCGTATTTTGGGTGCATTTCAAAATAAATAACTGACATTGATACACTTTCTTCTAAATACATAAGCACACATATCATTGACTAAAGGTCAAAGTTTATTTTTAACGTAAAGTTTGCATACTGACCTGCACACTGGAATGCACAGTCCTAAGTGTGTATTCTCGAGTTGTAAATGCACACACCTGCACACCCCAAACCTCTATCCAGACCGACCACGACCACCGCCCAGCGAGGCCTCACGCGCCCCCTGTTCAGTCCCCTCCTCCAACCTTCAGACGTCACTTTGGCTTTTTTCTACCTTGGATTAGTTTGCCCAGTTGCAGAATTTCATATAAATGGTTTCATACAATTTTTACTCTTTTGCATAAGGCTTCTTGAAGCTCAGCACAATGAGTTTGAGAGTCACAGTGCTGCTGCGTGTTAGTAACTTCCTTCCTCTTGCTGAGTAGGGGCCCTTGTCTGTGCAGAGCTTGTCCATGCTACTGAGGGGCATCTGGGCTAGTTCCAGTTTTGGTTATTATGAATCTAGACACTCATGTACAGGTCTTTGTAGACATATGTTTTTATTTCTCGGGGTAAACACCTAGGAGTGGAATTGTTAGGTGATGTGGTAGATACATACATGTTTAGTTTTGTAATAAAATGCCAGGCTTTTCTCCAAAGCACTTGTATTTTTTGTACTCCCACCAGTAAGAGATGAGTGTTCCGTTCTTCCACATCCTCGCCGCCACGTGGTGCTGCCCGTGGCATTCAGCCACTCTGGTGGCTTGGCTTTGCCCTTCCCTGCCGAGTAATGACAAGGCCTCCCCCGTGTGCTGGGCGTGTGCCCAGGTCGGCTCTCGCTGCTCGGTGGCCAGGCTCTGGGAAGCTGCTGTGGACACTGAGTGAGGGGACCCGGAACCGCTGTTCCGGGGAGAGGCAGGCTCAGGTCCTGAAAGCCTTTGGTCACGTGTGTTTCTGTTTAGACACCTGAGCTGTTTTATATATATAAAAAGGTGTTTTATATATATATATATATATATATCACTCGTCTACCAACAGGGAGCTCGGCCGACGCTGCATGAAGCTCACACACGTAGCTTCTCCATAAAGCACATCACGGCCCCTTGTGCTGAGGGACACGGCTCTTCAGCACCACACTTGGGGGCCGTTTTAAACGACGAGTCACCAGTGTGAAAAAGTGGCACTAAGTATCCTGCGAAAGGACACTTGCATACAGTGATGAGAGCTGAAACAAGAAGGCGGAGTGTCATCTCGTTCAGTCTCGTTGGAAACCTGCGTGTTGGGTGGGTCGGACTTTCTCCACTGTGTGTACCCGTGAAGGCACTGTGAGTACAGACTTTGGGCTTAAAAATAAATTTCAGTGGGTAGAAATTCACAGATGTGGAGTCTGTGAATGAGGAGGATGGACTTCATTTGCTTTGTGAAGTGTTTGTACAAATCTTTTGCCTGCTTTTAAAAAACTGGGTGGTGGTTTTATCTTTGAGTTTTAACTCAGGATACTAGTCCTTTGACAGATATGTGTTTTGTGAGTATTTTTTCCCCCAATTTGTGGCTGGACTATCCCTTTTTTAAATGAAATTTTCTGATGAGTGCAAGCTTTTGCTTTTTAAAAATTTAGTAAGCAGTTTTATTGAGATATATTCACATACCACATCATCTATCCAAAGTATATCATCAATGGCTTTTAGTATAATCACAATGTTGTGCATTCATCACCACAAAAAATTTTAGAACAATTTCATTACTCCAAAAAGAAAAACTCCACGCCCCTTAGCATGTCTCGACTTTGATGAGGTCTAATTTGTAACTCTTCTTTTGGGTTACTGCTTTCTGCAACCTAAGAAGCCCGTGCCTATCCCAAGTCACAAAGATATTCTCTGTTTTCCACTGAAAGATTGATGGTGTTTGGTTTACATTCAGGTCAATGATCTATTTCAGATTAATATTTGCGTATGGTGTGTGATGAGGTCAAGGTTCTTTTTTTCAGCGTGGATATCTATTATTTTAGCAGCGTTTTAAAGACTTTCCTTTCCCTATTTACTCTGAAGCCTTTGTTGACAATCCGAGGACTGTGTGAGTCTGTATCTGCGCTCTTTTCTGTTATGCTGATTTGTCATTCCTTGTGCCAGAACCATACTGTTATGATTAAATGTAGTTTTATAGTTAGTCTTGAAATAAAGTAGTTTAATTTCAACAACTTCACTCATCTTTTTCAAGATTGCTTTGGAAATTACAGTTGCTTTGAATTTCTGTATAAAATTTAGAATCACTTTGTCAGTTTCTTTTTAAAACACATGCTGGGATTTTTATTGGGATTGCGTTGAATCTGTAGATGAATGGAGTCAACACATTAACAATATTAAGTCTTGTAATCCATGAACACGATATATCTCTACATTTATTTAGTTCTTTAATTTCTATTAGCAACGTACTGAGATTTCAAGTGTAGAGTCTTACACGTCTTATGTTATTGTGAATGGAATTGTGTAAAAATTTCATTTTCCAATTATTTATTGCTAGCATATAAAATATAGTTGATATTTGTATATTAACCTTGTATCTTGCTAATGTCACTTATTAGCTCTAGTAATTGTCTTGTATTTTCTACAGTGTTGCCATCTGCAGGTAGAAGCTTCCTTTCTTTCCTGGCTTCCTGCTTTTCCCTTTTCCTTGCCGTCTTAGAACGGCTGACACTTCTGGCCCCGTGTTGGTAGCAGTGTGGAGAAGCCTCTGCCTTGTCTCGATCTTAGGGAAAAGGTTTAATAGTTCACTTGCTGTAGTTTTTTTTTTTTTTGAAGATGCCCCTTTATCAGATTGAGGAAGTTCCCTTCTGTTGCTACACTGATGAGTTTTTAGACAACTGGATGTTGAATTTTGTCCAATGCTTTTTCTGCATCTGTTAAAATGATATGGTTCCCTCCTTTATTCGGCTGTCATGGTGAGTCACTCTGGTTTTCCCAATGTTTAATTTTCCATTCATCCTGGGAATAAGCCCTCCTTGGTTGTGATACACTGTCCTTTCTCTGCAGTACAGGTTCCGGTTTGCTAATACTTTGTTAAGTACTTCTGCAGGGATACACTTTCTGTTTTGTCTCGTCTTTGGTATTAGGGTTAAGCTGGCCTCATAAAAGGAGTTGGGAAGTACTCCCTCCTCCTCCAGTTCTTGATGAATGTTGTATGAGACTAGTGTTATTTCTAACTTAAATATTTGATAGGATTCCCAGGGGAATCGTGTGGGCCTAGAGTTTTCCTTGTGGGAAGAGTTTTGATAATTAAGTTCTTAATGAATATTGGGTTATTCAGGTTATCTTTCTTTTTTAAAGAGTTTTGGCAAGTTTTGCTTTTCAGAGAAATTGTCCATTATCTTTAAAGCAAATGCTTTTTTTTTTTTTTTTTAAATGCTTTGTTGGTGTAAAGTTGTTTGCAATACTTTCTTTTTATGCCTTTAATATTTGTGGGATCTGTAGTGATAACTGCTCTTTCATTCTTGATATGGGAAATCTGCATTTTTTTTTAGATCAATCTCCTGAGGTGTGTATTAGTTTTGTTCATCTTTTCAAAGAATTAGCTTTTGGCTTTGCTAATTTCCCTATTATTTGTTTCCTGTTTTGTTCATTTCTGCTGTTATTTTTATGGTTTCTTTCCTTTTACTTTCTTTGGATTTGCTTTGCTCTTTTTAGGTGAAAACTTAGATCATTGAATTTAGACCTTTCTTCTTTTCTAATTTAAAAGTTATAAATTTCCTTTTGAGCACTACTTTAGCAGAATCCCACAAATTTTGAGTTGTATTTTTATCACTCATTTCAAACTGTTCTCTAATATTTTTTTGGTGATTTCCCTTTTGATCCATGAGTTATTTTTAAAGCATGTTGTTTAATTTCCAAATATTTGGAGTTTTCCTGAATGTCTTATTGAGTTCTAATTTAACTCCATTGTACTGTAGTGAGAACATTTTCTATATCATTTCCATCCCCTTAAATATATTGAAACTTGTTTTATCACCTAGCATATGGCTTTCATATAAAATATACCATGTGCATTTGACAAAAATGGGTATTCTGCAGTTGTAGGATGTAGTGCTCGGAAAATATTAGGTCAAGGTAGCTGATGGTATTGTTTAGATCATCTGTGAATTTACTGATTTTTTTGGCTATTTGTTTTGACAGTTACTAAGAGGAGGGTGTGATAAAATCTACATTTATGGAATTATTTCTCCCTTTCATTCTCTCAATCTTTGTTTCCTTTATTTTGAAGCTCTATTAGTTGAAACATACACAATTAAGATTGCATTGTCTTCTTGATGAATCGAACCTTTTATCATTTGAGATGTTATTCTTTATCTCTAGTAATATTTTTTTGTCTAGAAGTTTATTAGCTAATAAACTCATATATAGTTTTCACATGGTATATCTTTTTGCATCCATTTACTTTCAACCTATTTGTGTCTTTATATTTAATGTGCATCTCCTGTAGGCAACATACGGTTCTTGTTTTTTTTACTTTTATTTTTCAATCCATTCTGACCATCTCTGCCTTGTCATTCTGCTTAGCTGGGCTGCTTGCAGTCTGCCCCAAGCAGGCATGCTTCAGGGCACAGCTGGGCTCTGGGCGGCTTATCTCACCTGTGGCTCTCACTTTCTGCCCCTCTCCTCTGGGGCAGTCCTCTTACTTTACAGCAGCTGTGGCTGCCCTGGACTGTGTCCTCTGCTTGTTCCAGGTGGAGATGGCACCTTTCTGTCCGAGTTTTAGAGCTTTAGCTGCCCTGCAGCCATGAAGGCGGAGACACCTCTCCCCTCCCTTCTTCAAGCGCTGACTCGCCTTCAGAGTTAGGCAGCTTTTCTTTTTACTTTCTCTAGTGCCATCAGGCTTTTTAAAAAATTTGTGGCTACTATTATTTTTTATTTTTGTGCAGAGTCCACAGTTCTGTCTGAGGGGAGCTTACTTAGCCACGCTGCTATTTAACCTTTATCTGCATGAACTGTCACTAAAATGTTTCGGCGCAGTCTACACACTGGAGTGCGGCTGATGCACGATTTTGGTGTGATTTCTGTCTCGTATATTTTTCATGGCTCCTCGTCGTTCATGGGCCAGTTTGCCAACCCTTGGTCCCTGTGATCACCGAGCTGTCCGCTGAGACAAGGAGTCCTCCAGCGGGGCCGCATGGCACAGGCCCAGGCACGCGCCTGTTTCTGAAATCACCCCCCACCCCACCCCCGGCCTCACATGGGGCACAGACCCTGTTCTCACAGGGCTTGTGGTCTTGGAGGAAAGTTGCTTTTTTTTTTTTTTTGTAAAATGTGTGAAGTTGGGGAGAAACTTATTTTTGTCTGTTGTTCCGGTGTGCTGAAATCACTATAGCAAGGCTTAATAAATGCCTATTGCTGATTGAAAAGACTCTGTAAAACCAAAGTTCATTATTTTTAAAGTATGTGAACATTGCAATTAGTTACTAAAGATTTATATTAGATAATCTAAAAAATGTTACCAAACTATTTCACTTGGTAATGTGTTTAATAACCTAGGTTTTATTGTATTTTATACAAATTAAAGTTACTTTTTGTGTTTGGTTTCAAGGTTGTTATGTCAAGAAGATTTATAAATGGTTTAGAAATTATCACTGTGCTTTATCCTAGAGAAGGTTAAACCACAAGAGCTGTTATCCATGGGCTTTATCTCCATTTTTTTTCCAGTTGCCTCATACTGCAAGAAGAGAAATAAACATTTTACATGTCCAGTTACGAGACATAGGTGAAACTCCTGTCCCAGGACCCAGCAAATGCTTAAGCTTAACAAATGTAAAATAATATTTTAACGAGTTATTTAAGACCTTCCTGGGCTGCGGAGGAGCAGTGGGGACGAGTATATTCTCTAAATACGAAGGACCCATCAGTGATGCCAGTTCCAGCTCCAGCAAGGCCAGACGTTTTCGGCTTTGTTCTCTGCTGCCGAGCCCAGGGGTCAGTTGAGACTCAGGAGAGGAGCTGCGCCTCAGTCCTGGGGGCCTCCCCGCAGCGTGGGGAAGAGAAGCCGAGAAGAGAAGTCTCCTCCCTTCTGCTCACTGATTTGCTTGGCTCCTGTTGACGGATTTTATCATCATGTGGGTTTGGCGGCGTTTTCTCTCTCATTTCTGTTGCTACTTGACTGCAGTTTGGAGAAACTGAATCCTGCCTTTACGAGTCCACTGTAGGGCAGGAGCGGCAGCTCTGGGTCCAGGAGCAACGGGACGGCGGGGCCTCTGCCAGCAGGCGGCTCCTGAGCCCGGCACCACACAGACCGTCGTGGAGGCAGGACTGTGCCAGAGACCCCGCTGCCCACAGGCTCTCCTGCGCCCAGGGCGCCTCCAGGCACGGGGGCCTGGCCGTAGCAGGAGGGGGTGTCACCTGTGCACGTGCCTGTGCCACACAGGGACCCTGCTCCTCCCCACAGGAAGGGACGCGGTAGCAGGGGTGGCCAGGCGCCACGCGCTTACCTGTGCCCCGGGGGCTTACGCGGGCTCGGGTGCAAAGGGCTCCTGTGGCCCCGGTGCCCGGCAGCCGGGCGAGCCCCTGCGCTCCCGCGCGCGCCGTTTGCCTGCGGGCCCAGGGACGCTGCCCACACTCTACACCGGGCCCTGGCAGTGCCCGGCTGAGCTGCACCAGGTTCCCGGGCCACAGAGACTGAGCGCCAGCGGGCGTACACAACACTAGACCCTAATACACTGCTTGACAGAAAGATTTAAAGAAATAATAGAAAATCCAGTTCCTCAATCTTAGTGGCTTTTCAATTACTGTTTTATCATTAGGATTTTTTTGGGCTCAAGTAGAAAATTTTGAAGCTGTCAGGCTCTTCCCCAGGATGCCGTAACAGGGCCAGCCACCAGCAAAGGGCAGGCGCTGCCACTCCTGGTGCTGCCGCTCACCAGCGTGGTTTGGTTTCCAGGTATCTGAACTTCAAGTAATGACTCATACTTGCTTTTTCCTAGTCCTTGGAAAGGCCAGCTCTGGATTTTTCTCTCTGCTCAAATGATTCTTTGCTTCTTCCTGCTGCTGTCAGCAGTGGGAAATGACGACTTGATTAAAACCTTCATAATTTCTAAATTATTTCCTGCCCATCAGGTGTTTACTAACCTACTATTTGCCCCCTTTTAGCCATCCCTGAAGGGATCAGTGCCTTGGGCTCTCTGTTCAAGCCTTTTCAAATAAAACAAACTGACAAATCCAAGTCATTCCTGGACTTTGGAAAGGCATTTAAATAAAATAACCATTTTGATTTCTTTTGAGCTCCATCTTTACACTGCTTTTGCATTTTTCAAAGTGTTTAAAGTATTTTTTTAACTTGATTCTCTCCAATGCTTTGTTTAGGGAGCATCAGCGTGTGATGCGTATTTACCATGCCTCCAGCAGGAAAGCAGGGCGAGGGCCTCAGCGACTCCACGGTGGCATGGGCAGCCCTAGACCTCAGTACCTGGAGTGACCTGAACCTGGGCGAAAAAAGATGCCTTCTTAAGCATCCCGTGTCCAAATCTGGCGAATTTGGAAAAGGCAGAAGAAGTTCTTTTTTTCTCCTCTAATAACTCATTCCTATTGATCAACTCTTATAAAACTTGAGCAGTTAGTTCTACAGTTTTATAGTTTTTGGGTTGCTGAGTCACTTTGTGATGCTTGATTGTTGGCAGAGTTGGAGGGCTGGCTACAGACTGAATTGCAACCAGTCTAAAAATACCGAGAACAGGCGGCTGCGCTGGGCACCCTACCACAGCTCAGCTTGTGCTGCTTTCTCCCACGCATTCCCCCTCATCTGTTTGCTCATTGTCTGTTTTTAGGATACACCAGGAACCAAACCCACACCTCCCGTGTGGGAGGCGGGCACTCAACTGCTTGAGCCACATCCACTCCCAGCATTTTAATTCTTGCAAAACTGGCATGAGTGTTACAACTGACGCTATCTTTGATGAGGCATAATCTGGTAAATATCTGCTTTAAACATTCAGAAGCAGCAGCATTTCAAATGCAGTAATCTTTTGTCAAGAGTTACTTTTCTCTACTAGGGGGTCTATGGGTATGAGTTCAGAGCTCTCAGCAAAGGCAGTGACAGGCAAAGCTCAACTAGTGGAGCCTGAGCTACTTGTCAAGGTCCCTCCCTCTTAAAATTGTGGCTGGTGTTGTCAATCTGTGTCACTTTTTCAGAGAGACATAGCTCAGGTAAAGTTAAGCATCTTTTCATACAATTTAAGAAGAAATATATTGAGGTGGTGCAGGTGGCAGAACGCCTCTCTCCCATACAGGAGGTTCCCAGGAGGGAATCCTGGTGAAGACTGGAGAAGGATGAGAAGAGAAGGCAGGAAACAGACACAGAGAATTGCCCAGCAAATGGACACAAAACAGCAAAAACGGGTGGGGGTTGGGGGGTTAAAAATGGATAAAAGTAAAATAAAAGCTTAAAAAAAAAATATGAGTTTTTGCAAACAATTCTGGGTCTCATGATTTAACACACACACCAAACTAAAATTTGCTGCTGTGCTGTTTTCTAAGTGTATAATATTATTCTATATTTTTCCAGATAATCAATATAAAAACTAGGATCAACAGAGCACAGATACTTTTATATTAAAATATGTTTTATTAACAAAATGGGTTCATAATACTATGGCTAGATGGGTTAATTTTTACTATTTTGGGGGATCATCTTTCTTTTTAGGTGCAGCACTGTAGCCCTAGGGCTGTGAGACCGTGAGAACTGCACACACACCACGCGAGACCATGGCTCAGTCCTTTCGTCCACTATTAAACCCCTGGAAAGCTGCTCCTGGTGCTACGCTGCCCCTCAGCTTGCTGCCCTGCCACCCTGGCTTCTCAGAGACCCAGAATTGGGAAGAAAATGAATCTAAAGTTAAAGTTCTTGCCTGAAACAGTGCCAGGAATCCAGGCCAGAAAATTCTGGCTATATCTCCAGATTATTTAATCTAGATATCACAAAGATTTCTGACTGCTTTTTACCCCTACCTTCAGTGGATGTGGAAATCGCTTAGATGCCCCCTCTAGAACTTCTGTAAGAATTTGAGGACGAGGTCTCGCAGGCGCACCCTGAGCATCTCATCATTGTCACAAATGATGTGGGTTGAGTCTTCCTCCAGCTGGATGAGCGTCTCGGCTTCCTGGAGCAGGACGATGTGGCCTTTGGCAGTGTCTTCCACCTTGACATCGCTGAAGCCGTGCTGCTCCAACAGAGAAGAAGGAGGGTGCTGAAGGGGCACTTCCAGACGTGCCTGAAGGTTCTAGAAACTGGCACTGCTGACACTCAGTGCAGCTCTACTACAGCAACAGAATTCAACCACAGTTTACACACTTTAAAAGAGGCCCTCAAACATGCAGGATCCCCACAGCCTGCCTCCGTCTCCAGTCTACATCTCGGCAGCTGCTCTGAGCTCCCAGGAAAATGTCATTCCTCACAGCAAGGTACCGCTGGCCTTGGGATTTGGCAAACATCTCTCAAGGGGGAAAAAGCTAAGACAGCAAAATATTTCTTTAGTCACCCCTAATGCTAATTATGGAATTTTCTTACAAATCAGACAAAGTTGAGAAAGAAAAACTGGGAAGAAGACTGATTTGCCTGAAAAGGACACAATACAGGTGAAGAACCTTGTCCACATTTGGCTGAAGAAAGCACAGCTCTAGTTCTGACAGAGGCAGGAGGAGGACTGAGGGTTTCTGGAAAGCAGGTTTTCTCAAGTTCTTAGAGAATAAGCTGAGCCTGAGACCTCTGAGAGGACGGGGGCACGCAGCTGCCCGCCGCCCAAGAGCCGAGCAGCTTGGCTGAAGCCCTTCCCTGAGGAAAAATTAAGACTGACAGAGAAAACAGATCCTAATAAAGAGAAAGCATATACTCTACGATCTGAAAATGAAAAAACACAAACACAGTAATTGAGAGACTCAGTGCAGTTACTAGTAGTTTTAACAGGAAAATCTTTCTTGCAAGCAGCAGCATAAATACTGTCTAGTGAATCCCTTCATATCAAGAATTTTGAAGCCAAAATTGCAAAGCTCTTTAATAAAAGTTAGATTAAAAAAGATTGTAGCTGAGAAATTATTTCTTTGGGAAAAGCAGTCTTCTCAGAGAAGACTGCCTGCGGCTCCTCTCTTCCTACTCCACCTGGGAATTGCTGGGCCCGTTTCCTGAACTGCCAGGGATCTAGGGACGCTGACACTCAGCCCAGAGACTCGCACCTCCTCTGACAGGGCCAGGCTGGCGCTGGTGGGAAGGGGTTTTCTCCAGAGCCCCCTCTGGGCTCTTCCTCAGTGTAGGTCCATGAGAAACGGAGCTGGCAGGAAAGGGCTGGTAAAGAGAAGCAGGGAGGGCACACGCTCCTCTCAGCTCTTTGGCGTGACAGGGGCGCTACCCGAGAGCAGAGGGCAGCTCGCGCAGTTCGGCTCACCTTCTCCAGGGTCTGCACAAACTGCTCCACAGGGATGGAGCCACTCAGCAAAGGCTTCAGAGCCTTGCAGTCCGGGAGGTCGTCAGTCACCCGCTTTCTCTTCTTACCGCCCGTGGGGTGGGCGGGCCGTGGAGGCGGCTGGAGCAGAAGGAAAACACGAAGCTCATGAGATCTGGGCAGGGCTGGCTCATTTAGAACTCGAGCTGGCTGGTCCCTGAGTGCGTCCGTCTGTCCTGCGGGCCGTGGCTGGGGCTCCACCTGGTGGTCACCATGTGAACAGGCCACTGGCAACCCCAGTCCTACGGAGCAAGGTCCTTTCATTTCTAATCAAGTCAATTCAGTATTTGCTGAGTAAATCCTTAATAATAAACTGCAACTGCAGGGAAGGATCCTGGCTGTAGGGTCAGAGAGATAGGGGCTAAAACTAGCTATGCTACCTTCTGGCTGTGGAACCTTTGCCAAGAAACTGAAGATCAGAGAAATGGTGATTAAATGAGATAATGCACGTTTAAGTTTTACGTAGCAGTTCTCAGCCCATTATGTGGCAATGCAGACCAAATCTGAAAGGAATTTTTCCAAGGGAGTCTAAGACAAGTCCAAACAACTGCACCGCAACGAAGTGAGGCACAAAGCGCCGTGGGCCCGTGCGGGGTGTGCTCAGGAGCAGGCCCGGAGGCCCTTGCTGTGCCGCGTCCAGCGCCCAGGTGGCGAAGGTGCCCGTGGAAGCTCGGGGGCGCTGCTTCCCACAGAGCCGGGAGCAGCCCTTGATGGGAATAACAGTCCACGACCCGCTCGTCTCTCTCAGGCCTGTGCCCAGGGAAGTAAGTAGCAAAGGATTTACGCCCAGCGGCCTCTCTGTCTCAGATACAGTCTGGGGAGCCCGGCCGGTACCTGGAGGACGTGCTTGTTGTCCTTGGTGTGCAGCACAGCCGAGACGGTTGCCAGGGAGACGCCGGGCTTGACCTCCATGGGCACCAGGGAGTCTGCCAGCTGGAAGAAAACGGGGCCTTAGACAGGCTCGCTGTAACTGGAGGGCGCTGGTGCTGCGGCTGCAGGGGCACACTGGCCTCAAGGACAGACAACGACAAGCACAGCTGACCCTGTAGCCACACCTGCCCGGAGCCTGCTGTGGACCCCTCCTGAGCAGCACCAGTGCTCCCTCCATCCCACTGGTAGTGATGCAAGATCATAAGAGAGGAAACAACAGAGAGAGAAAAGAATGGAAAAAATTGAGCAGGGGCTCAGAGAGTTGAATGACAACACAAAATGCAACAACATACGTGTCATGGGAGTTCCAGAAGGAGAAGAGAAGGGAAAGGGGACAGAAAGAGTATCTGAGAAAATAATAGCTGAAAATTTCCCAACTCTCACAAAAGAAATGAACTTACATGTCCAAGAAGCACACTGTACCCCAATGAGAATAAATCCAAATAGACCTACACCAAGACACATACTACTCAGAATGTCAAATGTAAAAGATCAAGAGAAAATTCTCAGAGCAGCAAGAGAGAAGCAAACGATCACGTACAAGGGACGTCCAGTAAGACTTACTGCAGATTTCTCTTCAGAAACCATGGAGGCGAGAAGACAGTGGTATGATACAATTAGGAAACTGAAAGAGAAAAACTGCCAGCCGAGAATTCTTTATCCAGCAAAACTGTCCTTCAAATATGAAGGTGAGTATAAAGTATTCACAAACAAACAGAAACTAAGAGAGTTTGCAAAAAAGAATCCACCTTTGCAGGAAATA
>JAQZBX010028391.1:0-27838 GCA_029593785.1 Cabassous unicinctus | reverse complement strand
CTTCCCGTTTCTTATTTTGCAACAACCAGTCATTTTACTTTAGGACAAAACTACTCTCTTTTTCCTTAACAAAAACACACCAGGCATTCCTTAGATATTTAAGTTAGCAAGAGCTTTGAAACTGTCATCAAGCCAACATCCTAAAAAACACAATTACTCTTAAAATAAAATTCGTCAGAATAATAACTCAATTTGGTTAAACACAAATTTACATTTTACAACAATATAAGCGTCTAGTAGATATAATGCTAGCTTATTTGAAAAGTAAGCCTGTATAAATTTAGGAAGAACATACTGAAATAGAATAAAATCACATGCTTGTATGGTACGTAGCACTGAAATCCAAAAGACACAGTTGTTTTTATTTAAGTAACAGTATTTATTTAAGTAACAGAATTAAACTTATCACATTTGTCAAAGGTTTAACTCAATTACGTGAACTTTAATTTTTAAAAATACTTGCGGTTAGTTCTCTGAATATTCTTTTTTCCATTGGAAATATTAGAAGTTTGAGTTCCTTAATTTCTGGGACTTTAGGAGTATTAATTTATAAATAAATGCTTTAAGCATCTACTAGAACTCTTTTAAGGAGCTTCATAAGTTAATTTGGTAAAACCATCTGGAGGTAGGAAAATATCATACATAAGTATACAGAAAGAATAGCTTATAACTTCAATTTAATTATGAGTCAGACATGAAAACATAGAAACACAGGAAACAGAAATTTCATGGGCTTTTAATTTTTCATTTGCCTTTCATAAAGAATCCTTTAATGAAAATAATTCAGAGTTTTACAATTTCTTTGTAAACTCTGATTACCAATTAAAATAGCCACTCTATTTGACCTGTTTAATTTGGCAGCCATTTTCCTCAAGTGCACCTCTGAACGTTTTCTGTAAGGGTCATTGGAACTCTAGGTTGTCTTTGGTGAGATTTTCCTATTTTGTTAGGTAGGCACAGCTTCCATCCCCATACTTTTTGAACCTGTAATAAACTGGGGTACCAGAGGGTAGAAAATCAAAGTTTTTAGAGTTTGGGGATCCCATCTTTATAATTTTATTTCTGGCTTTGTAAATACAAAGATACCATCAGTAACAAAAATGGAACTGTGGACTCTACCGAAAGGTTAAGGACTCGGATTCAAAATCTGAACCTTCTCATCAACAAGATTGACCTGCTAACCTTTTGGACTAAAAGCTAGTGAGACCAGAGAGCTCAAACACAAGGAGGTCATTTTTCACACATCTACTTCTTCCCAAACAGAAATCTTTACACTCTCCCTCAAGTATCAGCAATTCTTGCCCCAAACCTCCTACATCCATCCCTGGTGTAATTCACTGTTACATAAATCACAAAGTAATATTGCCCTGTTCTTTAACATCTCGTGAAACTTGTGGTGAAACACATTTTTGAATTTGGTAGTTTCTCTTTCAACCTCATCTCCCTAAAATAAAGGCTTAATTCTACACTGCAGCACTCAAAGAAAACTGAAGGGACAGAGCTTCTTGTACAGGATAATTTGCAGTTCCAACATACCTGCTAGCTTAGTGTAAGTTTTCTCTCAAGGAAATATGTGGCTCATTGTTCATCACACCACCAAAAAAGAGCCCTGGAAGAGCAGCTCAGATGCCTATAGACAGATACAATTTGTAAGCTCAAAGTCACTTTTTCAACATTTAACTTACAGGAGAAAAATAAGGCCTTTAGCCGTTATACTTTCAGCTTTTGTATTAATAACATATTTGATTACTTTTTGATGTGAATTATTTACTAATTTTCCTTGATGAATTTCATGGTCATAATGTGCAATCTGTCTTTTTGAGTTTTAATATGTTTCTTATCTGTGTGACTGAGATCTGTATAATAAAGAACATTTGTTTAGTATAAGCCAATGGTATCTTCCCAGTGAGTAATTGCACTTCTTTTCTTCAAATGTGATTTGTGTGTGTGTGTGTGTGTGTGCTCATTCCTTTAGTTTTTGCCTTCTCTCTTCATTATGTTTTAGCTATGAATCAGTTTAGTTTAAAGCAGGGGTTCTTAACCTTTTTTTTTTTCCCCACGGACTCCTTTGCCAGTCAGGTGAAAACCATAAACCCCTTACTAAGTCCACACTATACTGTGTATTATTTAATAAATATATCACACCCGCACCAACATGTCCCCACAAGAATAATGTTTTTTCCAATTTCAATTCAAGCTCACAGACCCCTTGTTAAGAAGCCCTGGTTTAAAGGCTTATCCATTCTACTACATGGGCAAGGGTTTTAATACCATCAGTTGCATTAATGTAATGAGCAGACAAATCAGGGAAGGCTGTTGTGGTCCTTAATATTCATTGAGAAACATGAAAAAAGGAAGGCAGCAGAAAACAGGAAAGGACAAAATAAAACCCTATGAGTTCAGAACCATCATGTTACCTAACTGCATCACTCAGTATTCTTGAGTTTTAATACCTGTGTCCTCAAAGAAGTAATGGCAGCATTAACTGCCATGGGACTGATGAGCTGCATATTTTCATTCCTCAGATGCTATTGATGGCCTGTGAGTTAGCAGGGAAACTGCAGTAGGGCAAAGAAGGTGGAAGTTGTAGTCTCTCCTTTGCTACAGTCCAATCTGAGAGCATGATTAGAAGTGTTTCTCCCAGACGAAGCCAGTTTCCTGGGCTGATTAACTGTCGTATCCAAGGTCACATTGTGAATTAGAGGGGTGGTGAAAATGCATGATTTCTAACCCCACAATGTACTTTTTTCCCACTAAAACACAATGAAGTTAGATGATCTGCCAGGGCTGGGGTGGAAGGGATGAGAATTTCAATTGACTACCACATACTTTCGATTTTTTAAAGCAGCAATTCCCCTTCTGCACTCATGCACACTCACTCCTATAGAAATTTTCAAGAGTTAGTTGACTCAGTTTAACTTATCTGACTAGATGACCAAGTTCAGTTTTGTCTATCATCCTATTCTGTTCATTTTGGATTTCTCCATTATCATTTTATTCACAGATATACCATAAAATTAAAGTTGCAAATCTTAAAAAAAAAAAAAATGCAAGTGTTAGATATTATTTGACCTGCAGTTTTGACTGCGAAAAATATAATGATGAAAAAGCACTTCTTATTAACATCTTGAAGATCATATAATTGAATTATTCAGCATCAGACTTCCACCCTTTATGTATAATCATTAGTATTTAAAATGTTATTATTTCAATATTCTGCAATTTTTCCAGAAAATATGGTAAAATCTCTGGAATAATATGACTGGGTACTGAAAATGTCTTTCCAAAGAAAATCCTTTATCACTTTTAATAAATTGTCTTTAATTGCTCTGCCCATTTCATTCAATATTAAAGTAATAGAACCCCCATAAAATACATTGCAATTACAAAGCCATATGCTTTCAGCGTCTCTCCCGGGTTCACAGTCTACCCTGCTGACACTTTTCTCTAGCCTGGCATCCCTGAATTTCTTGACTTCTAAGTTTCTTAGCTCCTAATTTATAAGAGGAGACATTTAAAAATCTAAGAAGCAAACATAAGCAAACATAAGCAAGTGGATATATGCCTGAAAACGATGTGCAGGCTATCAGTGCTACGAAAACGTGCGTCACTTGCCATCGCTCACCAAGTCCAACAATTGTTTTTCCAGAGCCAAACAAGTAGCCTTTTGTCTTACACATATTTATACACTTCAATAACCTTGAGCTCCAAATACAGAAGAAAGAGGAGGGCCTGTGAATCTGGGGGACCTGATTTTGCTGGGGAAACTGCCAATTCCTGGACAGATTTTTTTTTTCCCCCCAATGGGTTTAGAGACCACAGTGGAACAGTGTTTGGGATTGACAGCTCTGGAGCCAGCCTCCCTGGGATGAAGTCTCACAACTATGTTCCATCCAGTGTACTCATCAGTGAAAAGGGGATAGATATAGGAGCTTGTTGAGATAAGCACAGAGTACAAACCCCACTGTTCTGGAAAGAGAACTTTTGCTTTGTCAGTTATGGTGCTTGAGTAGAGCATAGGAGGAGAAGATACAGAGCATGGCTGTGCCTAAAACAGCCAAAATGGACAGCTGTGCCTCATACAGCAGAGAAGCATTAAACGTGTCCATATTATGAGTAGGACACAGTAACCAAGACCCAGAGGGATTAATTAACTTTGTAGAAGCCACATACCTAGGGAAGGGCAGCATAAGATACTAGAGTACCAATCAATACCCCTTCAATGCTGACGATATTATTTTTTCTTGTTTCTTTGGAGACTGGCATCTTTTGTCTGGGAGGGGATTGGACATGCCCAGCCACAAGTAGTGTTGGGCCACTAAACCAAGCCCTAGTTTAAACTAGCTGCACATTCCCAGGATATTCTTCTCCCACTATGGCCAATCATATGTATTATATTTTAAAAACATAGATATATGATAAACAATCACTAGAGCATTTAAGATGACTCAAAATACTTCAAAGGTATTTCACTTTGGTGGATGCCAGCGTATATTTTAACATTATGTGCTTCTACTCACAGAAATTTCAGTAAAGAAAAGAAAATATATTGACGACTGCTGTTCTCACTCCTCCGTAACTGCACATACTTCAGCTCTATATGGCATTGAACCAGAATCGCTAACAGCCTGAGCTTCACTGAGAACCTGACTTTCTTAGTGAGCACCTATATTTAGAAACATTAGGTTTTCTTCAATGTTTCTTCAATGTTGGGTTTAAATACCTTCTTGGAACAAACTAATTTTCTATTCAGCGTATCGTTCCACTACTCTGGCTTTTGTAAAAAGAAAAATAAGCAAGATCTTCCTGGAGTCTCTTCTCGCCTTTGAAAGGCACTAGGAGCTCTCTTTCACATATCCTTGTCTTATTCTTTTTTCCTTTCTCCTCAACGTGCCTGAGCTATGATGCTGTGTTCTAGCTCTTTAGAATGTATTTTATATCTCTCGAGTTATTTCCTCCCATTTTCCTCAATTTCATCTTCTACTCTTTGGGTCATGTATTAAGCAATCTCTCCTGT
The DNA here is from genome assembly GCA_029593785.1 of Cabassous unicinctus. Lineage (NCBI taxonomy): Eukaryota > Metazoa > Chordata > Mammalia > Cingulata > Chlamyphoridae > Cabassous > Cabassous unicinctus. Next base: position 22,821 of record JAQZBX010028391.1, on the reverse strand, counting down.
CATTCTCTCTCTCTCTCTCTCATACACAAGTTCCCCCTCTTCTTTTAAACTTTCTGTGTGATTCCTGCATTTCACTGCTCCCCTCATCATTGCCCAGAGGAAAAGTCAATATATTTTCCAGATGGTGCTATGATTCAGTGTTAAGTCTTTGTACTTTATGAATTCCTGTAGTTTTGTAGAAATGAGATCTGGGCTACTGTGGGCTAAGATTAAAGGATTCCTCTTGACACCTGCTAATGCCCTTCTAAGTATCCACACAGAATTCTTTCTCTCTCTCGTTTCTGATGCGGCTACTGCTGCCAGCACATTTTATCTCCTTTTATCCCTTACTTCTTAGGTGAGGGGCATCCCCATATTGCCCCTAGGAAACACCTGGGATGCAAAACCCCAACTCTGCAAAATATTAATTTCTCTCATCCATTTTTCTATGTAATTTTAAATAAATTCATTAAATCGTGATCCTAAAATACAGTTGGCATAGAAACTCTCCTTTAAGACTAAGCCAGTGAAACAAAGCATCACATCGTTTTGTTCTTGACTGTTAGTCTGCTGATTGAGACACGTAAAGAAGAATGGACATGTGCAAACGACAGACTGGACTTGAGTCAAATGGATTTTCTTTATGGAAGTTGATTTACTTAGCCCAAAGCAAAATCATCTGTACTAGGTTATAATTTCATCAAAAGAGGAAAGACTCACTTAAGCTAATTTTTAGTTCTGGTGTGTATTCTTTTCATTTCACAGTTTTCCCTTCTCACAGCCTGCGTAACAGATTGTACTGTGAGCCACATGTTGTGAATTATATTTATTACATTGGAACACTGAAAAACCTTACAGGATTTCAGCAAGAAAAAGAAGAGTACATATAACTCACCTAAACTGTGGAATAAAAATGACATTTATTTTTAAATAAGGTCTGGTTTGTACACAAGCAAACACTGTCAGAATGGTGTGTTATTGAATTCCTCAAATTAGAATATAAAAAGCCATATTTTCATTTGCAATTTTTGTTGTTGTTATTCGGATACAAACCCTTAAAATGTTAATCTGTGATGCAAGTAGAAAGCCTCTCAACTTTAAATAGCCACCAAGATAATATAATTGCATCTATAAATCTATAGTAAATATTTTGCTTAATCCTCATCTCATGTAGACAAATGTCTAAATTTTGATGTTTAAGTATTACAAAATGGGATAAGCTCTGATTCGTTTAAGAATAGCATCTGCTTGACTACACATGGTCTCCAGGTTGATTCTGCGAGAATCAACTCACTAAATGAGCAGAGGAAAGGGCGGGGAGAAATCTCTAAATCTGAGAGCAGACTGTCTCCTAAGTTATTGTGCTGAAAAGGGAGACACCCAGAAACAGATAGGAGTATGCAATTTGTGAGTTTGCAAAAGTGAAAGTATTGATCTCAAGTTTGTTTCCACTGGCAATCCTTGAATGCTTCTTGTCACGCTGCTATAAGTCTTAATGGTAATTTCCTATTGTGAAAACTCCTCCATATTGATGCTGCATATTCAGGAAATTTCGCATTCCAGGGAAAAATCCTGACAACCTGTCTATCTATCTGTGTCAAAAATGGAAGTTACTCAAGAAAATAGATCCTACCAGCAGCAAAACATTAAATTATTTGCATCTCTCAATGCTTCAGCAAATACATCCACTGGATACTTTCCTTCTACCTTGAATTATTCCTTATTCCACTAATTGATGTTCTATAAATTATACTATTTTTCTTAAGACACCAATCTGAAGCATGAAAATAAAATAAAAAGCATAAATATTGCAGTTTAATTTGTTTTACATCATTTCATTTGCCATGTTTCATTAAGAAATATTGACAGGAGAACATATATTTACAGGATGGTTGCAGTCTTTCTCTGTGAAATGACCCTTTTCTCAGTAAGTAGAGAGGTGCTGGAGGATGGTGGTGGTGGGGCGGTTAGATGGATTCCAATTAATTTTGTCATTGGTTTACTTTGTCACTATGTATTTAGCAAATATGGATGAGGCTCTCCTAAGAAAATAAATGTTTCCAGAAGGCAAGAGCTCAGCAGGCCAAGGTGCATTAATATTCTTCTCCATTTCTCATTTTAAAATGATCCTAGAAGAGGGCATGCGGAAATTTAATGGATTAGAAGAGGAAAGACATGGGGGAAATTAGTTTTGAAACTATGAATCTTTAACCCATCATTTTCTATGCCTTGGAAATGATCACAACCACCCGAAATCAACAAAATATATTTATATTGCCTTATATGTTTGTTTTAGCAGCGTTTTCTTCATTCGCTCAGCAGAAATTAATCAAGTACCTATTATGTCCCAGGCACTAGGATAAGTACATAGGATATACAGGAACTAAAGAGAGAATTTTGCTAGGCTCAAAGACTTAAAACAAAACGGGTTTTTTACTATGAAACTATAAGCAAACAGCTTATTTTGCTTAAGGCCATAAACAGAAAAGCAATGTATTTGTACTTTAATTAGGCGATAGAAATCCATGAGGTTGCCTTCACTTGGGTTTCAGCTGTTTGTTTTGCTTTAGTAAAATCCATAGACCGAAGGAGAGCGCAACCATAATTAAAAGTGTTATTGAACTAAACACAATTACCAGTGTTTACCTCATTATATAACGCTGTTGGCACCAGAAGCAGAGTTCAAACTAGTTTTCTTTTCTGCATTCTTGTTAGACATGGTTTAAAAAATGTCTAATTCAATTTAGTAATGGAAGTACCAAAGTCAAGTTTGGAGGAATCGCTGACTCGCATATCAAGGCACTGTGCCAAGGTTACTGCTCATTCAATAGAGCCAAGGTCCCTGGAAGCAATAAAAACTCTTAGTTCAACACTGCAACATTGGTGCTCTTAGATTATCTTTTAATTAGGGGTTTTAGCTCCAGAAGCCCTTTATGTGCACTGCAATTGCCCTATTTAAAACAAAGGGAATTATCATTTAACAGTAATATAAGGTCACAAGGCATTCATTTTGTGAATAAAGTTGCAAGGTTAATAATTATTTCATCAAAACTCAAACATCTGACAAAAACGAACGCGTTGCAAAAGATAGGTTTATTTACTTTTTTCAATTTAAATAAAATGTTAAAAAATGTACATAATATATCAGTTATTTGTTGTATCACACCTGCTGCTGTGTTTTCTGAAAAGGAAGGGAGAAACACTTGCTAAGGACAAAGTTATAATAAGTTGATTGAAGAGCATTTGAAAATAGTAGAGAAAAGCACAGCAAAATGTGTAAAACTCATTTTCTTATGGCCTGTTCTATCTCTCTCTCAAAACAAGCATGATGGGTTAAACTGCACAGGTTAATTTTTAGTCACTCAGAGTATACAAAGACATAATAATACCCAGAAAGCTGGGGTTTGAATCTAACAATACACATGTCTGGAAATGAAGAAAATGTATCTTCTCTCTTCTAAATTCTGTGATGCCTGTTAGATGCTAAAGGTGACGGGCGGGCAAAGGAACGGTGCTGCTGACAGGTGCCTCTTCCTAGCTGCCTTGAGTGCTAGAAGGCCCCTGTAATGGTAGCTTGAGTCATTCCTTCCCGCAGGCTTCATTTGTTTTATTTTTGCTCACTTTTCATTGCACCTGTAGTCATGGGATTTATTAATATTATTAGTATTACACCTGTCTCCTGCTATACTGTAAATCACTGTATATTTCTATGTACCTGTCACATAGCATTTCTGGCTTCATAAGTATATAGTGAAGGAATGATGAAAGCTGCATAAAGCCAAGGCTATTAAATTATAATTTAATCATTAAGCACTTAGCTAAAGGAAGGCATGAGTAGCTCACAATTTCTTGGGCAGAGTGAGATGCCTGAAAAGTACTAAGATGATATCATTACACAATAGAACAAGTACATGATTTGACCTGACTTTCCCTTTAGCCACAAAGCAAGCCCCCAAAAAACAAAAACAAGGCAATACTCTTTTTTTTTTTTTTGGCTCAATCTCTACCAATTTCACACTGGCTATTGAAGAATTCCTTGAAACTTTGTAAAAACAGTATGAAAATTACTCTTTCTTCAAGGGCTGCTTAATTTCAACTGCTCAATCATCCAAAGATCCTATCCCAATAATACTAGAACTGGGTTTACTTCTTGTTCTGGAGCAATGCAAATAATCCCTGAGAGTGCCACCTGACTCAAAATGTGAAATACGTTGCTCTACTTAAAAGATGCCATGTTCCCACACAATGCTATGACTTTATCAAAACTCGTTTATTCTGTGACCTCTCATTTGCTTAATCTAGGAAACATTTAAAAGTAATATTTATTTTATCTCTTACCACTACCCACTTTAACTTAGCTCTACTTGGAAGATGTCTGACTTATTAGCATTCTATCTTTCTTGGTTTCTGTGGCATCACATTTTATACGTTCATTTGCATCTTACTTTGGCCTCTGTGTCTTGTAATTTTCATCACCTGCCTAAGTTTTTGTGCTCCCACGGCTCTGCCTCTGAATTTATTTTCATCAATCTCTATCCTTATGATTTTAAAATCTATCCTGAAGCCTAGATTTCTCACCTGTAATTTAACCTCCAAACTATGACTTTCAAAACGGAACGTACACCCAATCCCCTTACAGGCCTACCCTGCATTTATATTCTTAATTTTGGTGACTAGAAATGCCACCTGTGCTGTTGACCAGAGAAATCCTTCCTAACTCCCTCACCCGCCATTCCTTGATCCCCAAGTACAAGTTGAGCCAATTTTGTTCCTTACACTACCTTGACCCTAGTCCATTGATTTTCTCCCACATGCAACTGCATCCATCCAAGCTGGCATCCTTCCTTGCCTGAATTATTTCAATAGTGTCCTCACTGTTCTCTCTGCTTCCACATTTTGTCCTCTCAAAGTCAGTCGCTGAGCCATTACTGGGATATTTTCTAAAATCATGGCTCTTCCCTGCTGGTTATCTTCAAGAAGATATCTTAGAAGGTCGTTGAATTCTTGCTCCAGTTAGCTTTCCTTGCCCAGTCCTTCTCCTTGGTTTCTTGCTTTCTTCCTTCAATGGGCAGCTCATTTGTTACCTACTGAAGGGATTCTTCACAGCCTCTGCCACTCAACTGGCTGTTTCTGCCTGTTCAATAAAAATGTATTATCATATCCCCTACTGGACTCTGGTTCCTGAGAGTAGAAAAAGTGTGGCTATCTCTCTAATCATCTGTTCTTAACATATTTCTTTGCACACGGGAGGTATTCAATACATTTTTCTTGTATGAATAAATGTTCATACATACACAATCACAATTATTTACCTTAAATTATGCCATTCAACAGTTAGTGATTATTATGTACCAGGAACTCTTCTCAGTACTGGTGAAATAGCAATTGACAAAACAGACAATAATTCCAGCCTTGTGGCACTTACATGAAATTTAAATTAAGTGATATATAAAATATGTATGAGATGCATAATTAGTCTAATTTTAGTTTTATGACCTGCTGGGTCTTTTATTTTTTATTTTTTAAAGACTAATTTATTTATTCCACACACACCCCATCATTGATTTGTGCTCACGGTGTGCTTTCTGTGTGTTCTTCTGTGTCTGCTTGTCTTCTCTTTAGGCAGCACTGGGAACTGATCCTGGGATCTTCCGGAGTGGGAAAGAGACGCTCAATCTCTCGCGCCACCTCAGCTCCCTGGTCTGCTGCGTCTCTTATTGTCTCTCCTCTGTGTCTCTTTTTTGTTGCATCATCTTATTGTGCCAGCTCTCCGCGCAGGTCAGGGGCCAGCACTCTGCGAGGGCCAGCTTACCTTTCACCAGGAGGCCCCGGGAATCAAGCCCTGGACCTCCCATATGGTAGACAGTAGCCCAATCTCTTGAGCCACATCCGTTTCCCTGCTGGATCTTTTAGAAATAGCAACTGAATATTGAGGGGATTCCTCAATATATAAGAATTAATTATATATTCATTTAAGGATCGCACCTCCTGGTTACTTTCTCTGATAATATAAAATAAAAATAGTAATAGAAAATTAATCCTGTATCTTGGGATTACTCTACCTAAATTTGGACTTGATCTACTGGTGCTGGCTCCCCAATTCAGCTTTTCAGTTTTCTGAATTGAAATCTGATTTTCATTTGGAAATACTTAATCAGGTGAGTCTCCATAGATTGCAAGCATATAAAATGCAGGGTTTGTATAATACATAGCTAAGACTTTGCAAACCGTCGTGAAATGGTTGAGCATTATTAGTGAATTATGAGCAGTACTTCGTGCAGGCTAATTATTTGCCTCATGACAAGTAAATGATACTCTTGGGGTTGTTAGACCAGAAACCAAAATAGGTTTGACTACCCTAGTCCCCTAAGGAACCAGTGCCTCTTCTACCTTTCATCCTTCTCTCCCCCTTTCATTCATGTCTTCTTTTGTTGATTTTTCTAGCCATGTGGTTACTGAGCATCTACTCCACGACTGTTACTGTACTGATTTCTGTCTGGCGAAGAAAACAAAAGAGCTTGTCTTTAGATTCATAGTTTTCAACAAACAAAAGAGAAAATCCACAGGATATTTAGGATGGTACAGTAGGTGGTTAACTATACATTGAAGCATGGTATGTAAGAGCAGAATCCAGTCAGTTTTGGGGGAGTTTGGGGCAGTTTTTCAGGGGTGAATTAATTAAGGAATGATAGGAGCTAAGATTTAGTGAAGGATGAGAATGATTTCATTGGAAGGCAGGAAGAGGACATAACTTTTATTATAGATGGAATAAACAACCTGCAAAGGGCAAGTATTTTTTTAAGAACAAAAAGAAGACACACATGCATGTGAAAGCTAAAATGAGAGTGTTTTCATGGCCAGATTATACAGAACTTGAAGCTTGCTCTGAATCATTTTGGCCTTTATACTTGATCAAATGTTAAGCCCCTGAAAGCTTCTAAGTAAAATGGTGATATATGTGTTGTGTAAAGGTCACTTTTGTGTGTAGCAGATTAAAAGCGCAAAAAATAGACGTGGAGAAAACAATTGAGAGGACATGGCGGCATTCCAGTAATGGTCCAGTATGACAAATACCAATCAATGCGTTTGCTTAAACAACAAGCATTATTTCTGAGCCCCACCAAAATTTCCTTTAATGCCCATAACTCTACCAACACTTTTTTCAAGGCAGTTTATGCATTTTGTGTCAAGCCCTCCAAAATTCTTCCAGCTTCTACCCATTACCCAATTCCAAAGCCACTTCTACATTTTTAGGCATGTGTAGCCGCGTCACCCTCCTCTGCTACCTAAACGTAGTTTGCTCTAGCTGTGACATGTCCTGAACAGTGGGAATATTGTTTAAATGCTTTAAACAATAAGCATTTATTGTCTCATGGTGTTGAAGGGTAGAAGTCCAAAAGCAAAACGTCGGCAGAGCCACGCTTCCTCTGGGGACTGCTAGCGTTCTGATGCTGGCAGTGGGTCCTCCATCACACAGCAGTCACTCTCTCTCCTCTCTGGCTTCTTCTGACTTTTGGATTCTACTCACTGTAGCCCAACTCCCTCTCTGTGTAAGGAATAAGTCCCGTGCTGACTCAATTTGGCCACACCTTCACTAGTAACCCCGTCTTTAAAAGGTCCTACTTACAAATGTGTTCACACCCACAGGGGAGTGAGGATTAAGACTGAAACATGTCTTCTGTGGGGGACACAGTTCAAACGTCAACAGAATGTGAATAAACCATGGTTTCACCTTAATGCTTCACTGCTCAAAAATGCCACCTGAAGAGCAGATGTGGCTCAAGCAGTTGAGCACCCGCCTCCCAAATGGGAGGTCCCAGTTTGGTTCCTGGTGCCTCCTGAAAAAAACAAGAAGAAGAAAAAAAAAAGACAATAAAAAAACCCACTTAGGGAAGCCGGCTTCCACATATGAGATCCTGGGTTCAATCCCTGGCCCTGATACCTAAAAAAAATAATAATAATTAAAAAAATGCCACCTGTGCTAAAAAACATATCATAAAAAGCCACGACCTTTTAGACTGCCAATGAGAGCCCTAAACAATCTGGAATTAAGTAAATTCTGATAATATTAGCCCTGCCTAAATGCTGCTTCTCAGCTTCTTGACACAATTCATATTGCCTCCTTTCTCTTTTCCATGTTAACTTTCAGGACTTATTGTCCTTTTTATTCCTCTCACTGATGTAAAGTCTCAATTTGAAGGGACCAGCTCAAGTGCTACCTCAGAAAAGAGCCTCTTTGTTAACTTTCTACCCAGCCTAACCTACCCCCAGTCTCCAAGATAATGGCACCTCCAAATTCCAAAAGTCTTATTGATTTTATTACATCTAAAGCTCTTGGTGCTTTCTCTTGACATAAATTTTAAATGATTTTATTTTGGAAGAATTTACAATAATAGGAAGTTATTAGCTGATATTCACAAAAGTTTGTAAAACCATTATAATTTTTAACCCACATCCTTCATTTTATTATCTATCACTGTGTACTACATTGTGTAATCTACAATTATGACACTAAATAGATTCAGAGAGAGCAGAAAAAACTTAGGATAAAGCACAATGTCTCCTACACAATCCCCATGATTTTATGGGCAAACACGAAGAACCTACTACGGATGTGTGTGCACAATGAATTTTGAGGAATTTTCGTAAACCCATGTTCCTCTACCATGGTTTTGGTGACCATAGGAGTAATTGTCCTTCTTTATCAAATAGTCTGAGAGGATATAGCTGAACGAGGATGGACATGTGGCATCAAATGATTCGATGGCGGATGCTTCTTAGGTTTAGGTGGTTGTCAATTCCTTCGAGGGAGCATCCTCACGGACGAGGCGCCCGTACTCATTGCAGAAAGATTTAGCACATGCCACATGGCTTTGTTTAAAGTAATAGGAATTCTTGGGATTCAATTTAACAGATCTTAGCAATGAACTAATCTTACAATATACCGGAACTTTGCCATCAAGATTACCAAATACTATATAAACTGCTTTGACAGTTTCTGGATGAAATTCTAATGGATTTTGAATGTCATGAACTCCTAAAACAGCCTTTTGTTATGATGAATCTGCATGAGACAACCTTTATCTTCTAACAAAATTCTAATTAAAGCTGGGCAAATGTATGACTGAAAAGATCAGCTGCACAAGGGGCTGGCACTCACTTTTCTTAAATCCCAGGGAGTAAGAGATCTTTGTGTGTATGTAATAGACAAAATATATGTTTCAAGTTGTTTTTTTTTTTTTTTAATTTTCCCCACTGAGCCTTCCAACAAAGCAATCACATTGAGAAATTTTGCTGCGAAAATAGAATCCCCATAAAATGACTAATGGTGCTGTATTTTAAATAATCCAATAACATCATGAAAAGCATTAGTCTTTGTGAACTGTGGGGCAGCAAAAGATTCTGTTATGCTTTATGTATGGGCCCCAGATAAGATGTAGAATGAAACCACAGCCTTTTCTCAGGATTCTTAATCTTGTTCTTTTTTTGTGTGTTTTGCGCTTTTTTTTTTCCAAGTTGAAATTTTATATTGTCCACTCTCCATTTACTTTTCTACTGGACTGGTATCTATTAAGAATGCATCATTATGTCTCCAAAACCATTTAAAATACAGAAATAATCCCTTACTAAACAAGAAGCTCTAAAGCTGTTCTTAGCAGGTTTCTCAGCCAGAAGCCTTCTGGTACTTGCTCATACACCATTTTGGTTGGTCAGTTCCCATGCCATTCCAGTTAGTAACATTTTTATATCACCACTGCTCTTCCAAACAGCTGTCAGACTTTCGTTTCCAAATGGCAGGTGTGACTAGATCATGGCAGTGTTTTGCTTAAGAATATTTAAAGAATATGTATGCATAGAGTATCATGAATGACTATCTAACTTAAATTACATAATGGCAGATGTCCTTGCTGTCATTAATTACAGAAGAAAATGGATATGTTTTCAAGAATTTGAAAAAGAGGAAAATTACTGTTCTCCTGTTCTAAACTGCAACTTTAAGACAAAGTGGATTAGAAGGAAAAAATGAGTACACATCTTGAATAACTGACTCACGAGACATTAAGAAAAGAATATATTCATCAGAAGGTGGGAGAGGGGTACCTTCTAGAATTATGGAAAAATCAAAGATTTGGAGAAAAAAATTGTGGCAGCAGTAATGTCCAGAGAAGAAGGAGCTTTGGCTATGAATTTCAAATAGTCATCTCTCTATTGAAAAAAATATTTTATCTGAGTCTTAGAATTGAAAGTTTTACACATTCAAATCATCTCATTTCCATTGTTCTGAATATATATAGGCTATAGTTTGCTATATATATTGTATAATATATATCAGATATATATTCCACTAGAAATCATTTGTCTTCCCATGGTAGGAGAAAATTCACTGGTCATACAAACTTGACAGCTATTTCTTACTGAAAATTAATAAGCTGTCATTTAACTTGCTTGACTATACAGGGGGATGGGTTGATCTTGACATGTGAGTATTCTGGCTCTTTTGACAGGTAAATTTCTCACTGTGAATTAATAAATCAGCATAACAATTTAGACAACTCCCTAGTGATCCACATTCAAATTTCTGAAAAAGAATTCTCTTTTCTGCCAAGTCTGAAGATCAAACTTTTAATAATCTAATGAATATTTCCACATGACATCACTTGGGAACCAAACTCCTAGACTTTGGCAAATGCACACATAGCTTTACTGGTCGAGAATTTAAAGCTTTTCTCATGCATTATAAAATGGTATACTATGAATAGTACCCACCTCTTTTGCCTCAAACCTCATAGGATTCCAACACTGGCTAATGAGTAGAGCACTTAGAAAGTTTTTGTCTCAAAAGTGGGGGCATGGGTAATACTTAGATCTAATATAAATGGTGCCTAACTCCCATCTAAATCTCCAAAGCAAATACAAAATGTTTTAGTTCCTTATATTGAGGTCCTTGATCCATCTTGAGTTAATTTTTGTATATGGTGTGAGGTAGGGTCCAACTTCTTACTTTTGTATGTAGCTATTCAGTTTTCCCAACATTTGCTGAAGAGACTGTTTGTGTTTCTCCCATATAATGTACTTGACATCCTTGTTGAGAATCAGTTTTGCCATAGATGTGTGGGTTCATTTCTATAGTCTTAATTCTACCACATTTGTGTATATGTCTAACATTATGCCAGGACCATATTATATTGATTATTTAGCTTTGTAGTAAGTTTTGAGTTTGGGATGTGAGAGACCTTCAGCTTTGTTCCTGTTTTCTAAGATTGATTCATCTATTAAGGGCCCCTCTCAATTCCATATGAATTTGAGGATTAGCAAAAATTGCTGTTAGTATCTTGAGAGGAAGTGTGTGTTGAATTTATTTAGGTCGTCTTTAATTTCTTTCAGCAGTGTTTTTACTTTCAATGTCCAAGTTTCTCATCTCCTTGGTAAAAATTTTTCCTAGATATTTTATTTTAGATGCTATTGAAAATAGAATTGTTTTCTTAAAATCCTTTTCAAAATTTTCTTGGCTGGTATATGAAAACAGCTGAGTTTTGCATGTTAATCTTATAGCCTGCAACTTTGCTCAATTCATTTATTTTCCTTTCTCTTAAAGGACTCCCATGAGCATTTCATATAATATAGGTCAAATGGTAATAAAATTCCTTACTTTTTATCTGGAATGTTTTGATTTCTTCCTTATTTTTGAGGGACGTTTTTGCCAAATATCAAATTTTGGGTTGACACCTTTCTTCTTTCCACACTTTAAAAATATCAACCCATTATTTTCTGGCCTTCATGGTTTCTGATGAGAAATTAGCACTTAATCTTTTGAGGATCCCTTGTACATCAGTAGTTGCTCTTCTCTTGCTGTTTAGGGTTCTTTCCTTTCCTTTTTTTGTTTCTTCTTTTTAAAATTTCTTCTTTGTAATTCTTTTTTTAAAATTTTAATCAAACCTGAGTGTCAGCTTTCAATAGCTCATAGCTGGTGAGCTGGTCTGCTACATACAAACACTGACCCAGAATCAGGCTGTCTACAAATGCTTTAGCATCATGTTCCGTACCAACGTGCAGTACGTGGCAGGCAATGGGGTGGCCTCCTTTCCGGTCATGCCCTGTTTCCCAGGACATGGGGCTGTCTGCACTGGACCCTGATCCTGATACATGGTGGGTGAGGGGGCGTGTGCAGTGGCCCATCAGTGGAGACCAGCAGGGGACTGGATATCTGAGCCCAACTGAGGAACTGCGGCACTGCTGTATTGTTCCACCTGGGTGGGACTTTGACTTGGAAGTGTCCAGTCATAATCCCACAGATGTCAGCTTCACCCCATCAGCTCATCAGCCAAGCACACACACCAAATATCTGAACCTGCATGTCTTCTTGTCTCTCGACTTCAACAATTTGACTGTCATGTGTCTCAGTGTTTGGAGTTTGTTGAACTCTTTGGATGTGGATATCCATGTCTTTTACCAATTCGGGGGCGTTTATGGCCATTATTTCTTTAAATATTCTTTCTGCCCATTATCCTTCTCCTGCTGGGGCTTTTGTAATGCAAACATTTACATGTTACATGGTGTTCCTCATCTCTATTAGGCTGTACTCACTTTTCTATATTTCTCTTTTCCCTTTCTGCTCCTCAGCTTGAATGATTTAAATTGCCCTCTCTACAAGTTCAGAGTTTATTTCCCCCTTCACATTTGCTGTTGAATCCTTCTAGTGAATTTTTAATTTACATTACTGTGCTCTTCACCTCCAGATTTTCTGTTTCCTTCCTTTTAAAATTTTCTAATTCATCCATTTTTTTGTGTACCATTTTCCCAAGTTCCTTTATCCTTTTGTCCATGTTTTCCATTAACTCATTGAATTTATTTAGGAATGTTGACTTTATTAGTAGTTCCAATGTCTGGGATTCCTCCATGATAATTTCTATTGCTTTATGTTGTTCCTGTTCTTTTATGCCTTGTGATATTTTTGTTGAAGTCTGGACATTTGATTATTTTGATGATTTAACTCTGCAAGACTGGTTCTCCCCCTTTCCCAAGGTTTGCTTTTTTTTTTTTGATTACAGAAGGCTGTAGTGTAAATTGGCTGTGAGTTGAGGCTCTCCTTCAACATCTAGCCCAGGTTATATTGAGATCAGCCCAGGATGAACACATAGGTTTTTTCTGGTCTTTTTGATAAAGCATCTAGCCCTGGGCATGCACAGTAGCTTTCAAAGATTCCATGCTATGCAGAACTTATCTCCAGTTTCCTTTCCAAACATAGAGACTCTCTTCCTCATCTTTTCCATATGCAAGTTCTGCATTTTATGTTTCCACCACATTTTTTTATCCCCAGCAGCTGCAGTTTGCTCTTTACTAGGTCACTTCTCTACCCCAATCTTTCATGCCACTTCTCTCCCTGTGTGATTCTGGAATAGTTGAAATTAACAGTTGCCTTGTGTCAACCCTCAGGGAGCAGGTTTGCACAGACAAACGAGTATACCACAAGGGACCTGCACTAGGATTTCATCCTTCCACACTGGGAATGCCACTGTCCTGGGAATAGGATTCCCATCAGTGCCACGCTGAGCTGGAGGATGTGAAGGGACCAGGGCCAATGAAAGTGTCCCACCACTTTCCTATTGTTTTTAGGTTTTCTTTTTCCTGATTCCATGTTTGCATGGCTTCTGTTTATGCTCCAGTTCCTTCCAGATTTCTAGAAAAGTTGGTTTTGACAAATTCTGCTTGTTTTTTCAATATATCTATGATGGTCTATTTGTCCAGAGCATCTTAAAATGCCATCTTGCTGATGTTACTTGACCCCTCCTTAAATGGGCTATGTCTTGTAGATCTTTCAGTTGTAATCCACCTATTATACCTGAGCTATATTGATGTGGTTGTAAGGTTATTGAATTTCAAATATTTTGGTGTGCCTGAGCCCCTGGGCTATGGTCTCTGAAAGTTATCTTAGGTTTATCTCTTTGTCTTTCCTTATGTCACATTGGAAAGCCAAAGGGGGTTGTAGTGTAAACTTGCCTGTCCCCCAGCTCAGATAAGGCCCATGTTGGATAAATTAGTTTCCTTTAGAAGGCATGCCTGTTATTTTTGTTTGTTTGTATGTTTTTGCTATTTGTTTTTTGAGAAAGCTTTTGGAGTATTTAAAAAATGCTTATTTTCCCTTGCCCTTGCCTGGACAGGATGGAATTTTTCTCTCACCTTCACCATGAAAACTTGGTAGGACTCCTGGAGGTAAAACCCAAGAAAGTGTGGTACCTTATGCAATGCATCAAAATTACCATTTGACTTGTTCCTGGCTCCAGATGCTTCTGCTCCTGGCAAGATTATATCAGCTGTGAGTCCCTGTATTTGAATGTATTTTTAATTTTTGGATAGCGGATCGCTGTTTTAGTTTGCCACAGGATGACAATGCAAAAATATTGGAAATGGGTCGACTTTTATAGTGGGGATTTATTAGGGTAAAATCTTACTGTGAAAATGTCTGAATCAAGGCATGATCAGAGATGCTGTCTCACCAAGGGTCGGCTGCTGGCGATTCTGAAGTCCTGCCACGTGGCAAGGCAAAATGGCAGCCAGTGTCTGCCTTCTCCTCTAGGTTCACTCTCTCCCTGAGCTCAGCTGTGGACAGTCAGACATATGCCTCATCTCTCTCCAGGATTATATCTCTTCAGCTTTGGACTGCTGCATTGATTCTAGCCTCTGGCCTCTCTGTCAGCCCCTTGGGGTTTCTCTATCTTTCTGTAGCTGCAGGTGATCCTGGAGTCCTCTCTCACATGGGAGGGTAAAGTGACTGCTCTCTTTCTCTGTATGTCTCTGCATGTTTCTCCCATTTATAAAACACTCCATCAAGAGGGCTGAGACCCACACTGGGTCATGCTTACTGAAGTGCTCCAATCAAAGTCTCCCAACTGAACTCAGTCCAATCAAAGGGTCCCACACCACAGGAATGGGTTAGCTCCACGAACATGGTCTTTTCTGGGATTCACAAAAGCTTTGTCACCTTTGCTCTGTGACATCAATGTTCTGATAGGACTAAGAAAAGTTGTTTTCAATTTGCTAAGCTTTTATTACTATTATTATTCTGAGATGGGAGTGAGGAATTCTAAACTCTTTACATGTTAGAACTGAAAATGTCACTCCTTTATTACATTTTATTGAATAAATTAGCCAACAGTTTTCTTGGCTGCCCATGTAGCTTTTCATTATGTATGTTATGTTTTATTAACCATCTCTGTAGTTTTCTTCTGGTCACAAACCCCTCACTGTCACTCAGACCTTGCTTCTAATTAGACTAATCGTGCCCCACTTGCTACAGTTGAGCTCTGCTATTTGGCCTCTATTATTTCATGATTCTATCATTCTTGTTGCTGTAGACAAACCACTTCTGAAATAAATTTTCCCTCAGTCATCCCCAGCCTAAAGAGGTCAGCAAACACTCAACCTCTAGATGACATTGGAGTTCTTCTAACCAGTTCCTAATTCATGGCTGTAGTTAGCTGGTGGGTTTTCGTTCTTTTGTGATTAAACTACTCTGGCATGGCCATGCCTTTGAGTCTTATTCCAGGCCTCTTCCTGGAAACTCTTATAATTCTTCTTTAGTTAATGGGGTTTAGAACTTTGTCCAAGATTCCAATAGCCATTCTAGCATGTACTAGGAATATCCCTCAGGGTTTTTTGCAAGAGTCATAAGTACTCATCTTTGCCCTCCTATTTTAATAAATTTTCCATCATTCAGATTTGTCTTTCCCATCCTTGTCTGGATCCAGTTGCAAACATACGTATCTGAATATTTCTAGTACATGTTGGCTATGTCCTATACTGCCTTTGGTGTATAGTCCATTTGGTTTTCCTTTATCTTCTCTAGTACTTCCCTGGCTGAATTGGTTATTATTCTGATGGACAGAAGCTGAGGTGGCAGTAGATGTTCTGTGGATTGCTTGTTGTACTACAAGACAGAGGACTCTGCATTTCTGCAAGGATACAGGAAGCACTAACACTGAACAGAGAGGATTGAGCTATTTCTGAAGCCCAAATATTCTCAGGGCATATCTGGCATTTCAAAGTTTTCAAGTCCATCAACAAATACATCACACTTGCACCTGTCAGATCCCATTCTTTTCAAATTACAGCCCTGAACTTCATGTAGAAAAGATACAGTGGGTGAGAATTCATCCTTCTTTGGAAATCTACAACCTTGATAATTAATTCCTGGGCTTCAGACTCAGTGTTTTTTTGTTTTTTGTTTTTTTGGTTTTTTTTTTCCTATTGCAGATGATGTGAGTACTTTTTAAAGATGTCAAGACTGCCTTAAACTGATACTTAATTACCCTCAGCCTCCATTAACGTTGCTAAAGTATCAATTGCACCCCAGCACAGATGTCCAAATCTGTAGTATTTACAAGAATTACTTCCCCTACCTCTCAAACCCCTTAGATAAGCCTTAGGCATCCTGTCACAGCTCACCTCCAGTGAATGTTTTAATGATTAAATTAATGGCATCCCAAGGGCCATTTGTACTTTCTCTTCTACCAGAAATCAGGGCCAGTAGATGATCCAACCATAAAATTTTATTTTAGAGTTTTCTTGTTATGAATACTCTTGGAACAAAATGTTTTAGAACTTGTCTAGGAACAGGCTCTGAGATAGATTATTATGCAGGAGCTTCACTGGGGACATCTCTAGGAAACAACCCCTGTCAGTGATGAGAGAAGCAGGATCCAGTAGAGGGATGAGGAAAACTGTGATTAAAGTTGCAAAGGAGGTTAAATTTGGGGTGGGGATCTCTGGAGGAGTGGTGGACCTTTGGACATGTCCTGAATTGAGGAGTGAAGACCAGGCCTTTGCACCCCACATTGACCAGTCATTGGACAAGGCCACTTCTTTGACCAGTCCTCGAGGAGGAATGTAGCTGTAAGCTGGCGAAAGCCAACCTGCCATCAGCGGTGGGGAAAAGTGCCTTTGTCATGCAGAAGGCATCTGAACAGCACGACACAGCCCCCTCAATTGCACTTGTTCTGAAATTGTACATTGCCAGAAAACCCTGACAAGTCATAAAAGTTTATTTTAACATCTGAGATTTATGTGGTGACTTACATTTTTCAAAGCCCTTTTCTATATCCCGTTTCGATGGTTTCCTTACCAAACTCGATCCAGCTCCTGAGAACCCGCCATAGAGGGGGTGGAAAAGTTCTAAGAGGAAAGAGGCTCTGCTTCTCCAGCCCTGCTTTAAGCAGTATAGCTCTGCTTTCTCTTTGTATATTGCCAATATGCTTAAAATTTCTCTTAATATTATTTGCTGCTAAGCAACTATTTTTTTTAAAACTGCATTATTTAATTTTCTAAACAGCGCCCATTTGACAAAGGAGCAAACAGATTCAGAAAGGTTAAAAATATGTCCCCAATTACATTAGGCTAAGAAGCCACAGGGTAGGAATTGAAACTGCATTGTTCTTATCACACTGCTTTTAGTGATTTTGGATGAAGTCATTTATTTGAATTCCCTTAATAATAAAAGTAATTAATTACATGAGTTAATTTGAGTTTCTACCATCGTAATCCTGAGTGGTTTTTATATCAGTCCAAGAAATCTAAATATATGCATTTCTCATTTAGTATTCTGGTATGGAGATGAGATTTCCTGAACTACCCATACCATTTCTTGACTAGAACTGTGTTTTTTCTGCAGGATCACTTATTTTTACAGAGCACACTATATAACATTCTAATTAAATATGAAAGTTACATAAGTATTAAGATACTCTGATCAAGAGTATACCATTTTGTTCCCTGGGTAAGTGCCTGTAGAAAAGCATTACTTTCAATTTTAATTTCAAGTTGCTTCAGTGGAAAAGATCCTGAGCAGATGGTTGTCATTACATAATGCAATTAAAAACCCTGTAAAGGGACACAAAACTTGCTATAAACCTTGAATTCTAAGTGTACAATTTGGACTAATTGACAATAAAATAAGGAAAGTTGAAAAATATGCTGACTAATTTTTTCTAATACATTAAAATATAAACTTAGGAATATCAAGTTAGAGGTGAATTTATTAAACAGAGACTCGAAGATTATAGAAAAAACTAAAGTGATTTAAATCTCCATTAGAGGCTTCTTGGTTGAATTGGGAAAATGGGTTAATGCAGTTGAGAATAGTAGGTATATTCAAAAGATCCTAAATCAAGTCCAATTTTTCATAAGCTTCATTCATATCAGTATTATGTGTTGCAAATGACAAGAAAATGGACACATTTACTCCAAGAATGTAAAGTTATATGCCTAGGTCTATGGAAATTTGGCAAGCTGTTTGCAATTTACATTGCTACAGGTTATTTCTGTTTTGCAATGTCTGCTCTTTGAAAGTAATTCTTTTCCAAATGAAATATTTTTCTATTCCATCCACAGGGGTAAAATAGCAAATTTTTAATGTAGGTATTGACTTTAAAAATCCAATTGTTCTTACTAAAATAATAATGGTAAAATTGAACTCATTTTCTCTGCCCTTCTACTGAAAATGATGGTGTTAATAAATACATAATACATAATTATTTAATTGGAGCCAAAAAAGCAATTGTATCTGTGAAATTAATTACCCCAAATTATTTTCTATTTTCTCCAGATTTCTTATTTCTTATATACCATTTTCCCAAATTTTACTTTCAATCCATTGTAAATAAATCAAAATTAACCCCCTGTAATTTTTCACTAGCTACTGAAAATCACGGTTTTCCCTAGAATTCTTCCAGATATGTTTATATTCTATGCATTGATTTGACAGCAAACAGCAATAAATTAAATAAACAAGTATACTTATGACAGAAATTACTCTTAAGCATATAATGAGAGGTAATAAAACAATTTCTAAGAGTTTACTTAATTATTTCATATAGAAAGAAGGTATTTTGTCAAAGTTTTTCATTTTCTCTTCCAAGTGCTGGGCCTCTCTTGCATTAATAAACACTAATAAGACTTTCAATTCTGTAGCATGAGTATAGGACACAATCTCCATCCATCTGCCTTGAGAGGGAGTCAGGAAACTATAGCCATGTAGATATGCTCAGGTGGTCTTTCTCCACAGCCAGCAGCCTCAGCATCCTGGACCTATGCACTTTCTTTCCATTTTTGGCCCGAATTTGATGACAACCCCTGTTCTTTGTTAGCTCAACAATCACCTAAGCTCGGGCCACTTGGGACAAACAGTTACCATTGTGAACGCATGAAAACAGATGACCACTATTTTTGGTGTCATAGTTGGGAACTGTTCCCATGAACCATTAGTTGCCTGGCAAAAAAGTATCTCTGTGTATCCCTCTTTTAAGCCAGCTTCTGATTGTCCTACCCTTGATAACTACCTCTCTTCTTCAGGTACATTACACTATTTCATACTAACCTCCCTCCTAAGTGAGGGAGGCAATGGAAAGTGAGAATGATGCTAGCACATAGGGATTTCAAGATTTTTCTAAGGAATTACAATTCATTCTGTTGCAGAGAAAAAGAAAGTCATTAAAATACCTCAAAGGGATGTGAAGACATTTATTTTTAAAGATCACTCTGGCTTCTGCATAGAGAGGAACAAGGTATATAAGCAGGGAGATCAGCAATTCAAAAGAAAGATGATTGTAATTCATGCTTCACAGGTGGCAATGGAGAAGCAGAAAAATTGAAGGAAAAAACAGAACAAGACTGGGTGCGTTTTACAAATAGATTGATTACAGTGATGATTTATGGAGAAGAGGGACGGGAGTGGCAAGTATCCAATACGAATCCACAATTCTGTTGCTGTTGATGCCATTTAATGAGATGAGGTGACTGAGGTGGAGAAGGAGAGTCCATTGGGATCAGGAGTTAGCATGGGCAAGCCATTTATTCGCTTTGTTCCAGCCAACCTCTTCCGATGGTTTATCACATACTTTGAAAAATGCAAACTTGCCAAGTTGCAAGTGGAATATTTTGAGCTCCTCATAGAATCAACATGGACTCTTGTAAGGTCAATATCCCATTCATTTGGATTGCACCATCAACATTTTAAGCACTCTAGGGTTTAATTAAGTATTAATTAAGTATTTTTAATGAAATAAAATAGCAGTTGAATGGTAAACCCTAAATTCCACATTTTAGTTAAATTGATCTTTTGGAAAATGTAGAAATAAAGAGGAAAAACAAATCAGCCATTCATACCATCGTAAGGCATAATTGCTATGATTTTGTTATATTTCCTTTCATGCCTTTTTCCACATTTGTACAAGGCATGCCTGACAATGAGTGGACAAATCTGCGAATTTTTGGGCTTACAAAGCACCACAACACAAACATGTGCTTCTTAGGTGATTCCAAGTGGTCACTTTTTACTTTTAAATGGTAACTACATGTCTACCAGTGCATTTGAGAAGAGCCATAAGTGGTTACTGGAGGCCTATTGGTAACAGAAGATTTAAAACCTTGTTTTCTTCTGCTTCCTTCATGATTTATTTAGGCCCTTAGATTCTGCACACAGTGAAAGAGGCACAGGATGTACTTAGAATTATAACCTACCTTTAGTGCTTCCACTGAACAGAATGCAGTGACGAGGAAGCACCCGCAGACCCTAGTAAGACCTCACTGAAGTCCCTGCACCTCTAACTAAGACAGCCCTGTCTGCCTGAACCACTCTGTTTTCTTCACATAGCCAGGCACCTGTTTTTCTCAACGGTCACTTGCATGACAAATTACTAATATTATTCCCCATTAAATGGTCTTCCAAAATCCTATCACTAAAATATTTGCAAAATCTTAATTGCTTTGTACTTCAGGGAACGATAACAGAAAATATCACCAGCACCGTGAGAATTGCGAGTTCACAAAGTATGTACAACCCAGTAATTTTACACGAACCTTGAGCAATCCAAAATGTTCTCAGCTGATAGCCTGCATTTTATATAAACAAATATGAAGTACTCTAGTACATGCAGAGAAAAAACTGACAGATATGTAAAGAGAAGCAATCTAAGGAAAATCAGACAATGCAGCAAAATCAAGTCTTTCCCAGTACAGACTAAATTCCTTATTAAGAAGAATGTGTGTTTCTCACCAAAGCTCCTTTTTAAGTTATCTGCCTTTTTCTTACATCAAAATTATAATTTTATAAATTTACAATTTTGAATTATGTAAATAAGATATGCTAATTTTATTACTCCTAAAATATATTAACATTTAAAAGCAAAACTTAAAAAAAATCTCTAATTTATCATCTTGGATTCACACACACACACACACACACACATACATGCACGCGCGCGCAATTTATTTAATTTCTGTAGGAAGTACAATTGCTAGAACTGTAGGATCCTATCAGACTGGTGAAAACTGACCATACAAGACTGGTCTGAATATGCAAGATGAAAGTGGAACCACACTGTGAAAGAATAAGTTGGTAGGTATAGAAGCTGAACTTGGGTAGTTTAATATGTAATTCGTATGCTTAATGTTATTGAGCTTTATAATCCCCTGAGCACATCTTCACAAGAGGGGGAATCACTACCAATATAATTGAGAAACTCTGACATGACAGGCTCCTTTTTCCCCGTGGACAGCAATCAAATAAAAATTAAAGCTTTGGATTTGAATTTCAGAACTCCAGGTTTAACTTCCTTCTCTTCACCTACATCGTCTCATACACTTTGAAAGGGCTGATTAAGCTTTTGCTTCCGAATTTCCAATGCATTTTAGTTTGTATCTCTTATTTTATGCCTCTATCAATGTAATCGAATATTTTGATGTTAGCACTCACAAGTTAATAAAACAGCTCTTGGATTATACCTTCCAGATCACTTAAAATATCCATTGTGTGAGGTTTTAGCTACTGATATTTATCTTGGTCTCTTTATTTTAAGCTTGGAGGAGGCACCTCGACTCATGTCCCATGGACTTACTGTGCTCTACCTGGGCTCAGAGCAGGTAGCTCTGAGAAAACTTGGTGTCTTCTATACGTGTTTAAATAGCTCATTTGCCAACTATTCATTACTTGTTATATTGTTGCTATAGATTCTCTGCCAGTTATCCTGGGTCAACAGGTTAGGGTCTTGGGAGCATATGGAACATAATGGATCTAGAGAAAACCATAATATCCTAATATTATGTTGGGTATAGAAACTAAACATGGGTATATTAATATGTAGTTTGTGCGCTTAATGGCATTGAGCTTTGATAATCCCATGAGATTAATCCCATATTCTTCACAAGAATATATTAAAAAATATTACCTCTTGCGGTAGGCTGAAAATGGCCTGCCAATGATACACACATCTATGCCCCTGGAACCTGTGAATGTTACCTTAGATGTCAAAAGGGACTTTGCAGATGTGATTAATTTACGGATGTTGAGATGGAGAGATAATCCTAGATTATTGCGTGGTCTGTAATCACAAGAGGGAGGTGGAGGGAAATTTGAATACAAAAGTAGGAGATGTGAGGATGAACTCAAGACTGGAGTGACATGAGATAGGGTCAAGACCAAAGGAGTGAGGGTGACATTCAGGAGCTGGAAATGGCAAGGAAACAAACTCCGCTGACATCTGGACGTCAGCTCAATGAAGCTGACTTCAGACTGCTGGCCCCCAGAATGTTAAGAGAATAGATGTGCATTATTTTAAGCTACCAAATATTTGGTAATTTTGTTATAGCAACCACAGAAAACTAATACAGCCCCTATCAGCCCAGAGAAATGAAGACAGAAAAGGAATGTGCTAGAAAACATAAAAAGTAAAATTGACAGAGTTAACAGACGAGGCTGGCGTATTTGTTTTTTGTTTGTTTTTCAAAAATTCCATAATACAATGTTGAAAAGGAAGGGGAAAAGCAAAGCTGAAGATTAGGTAATGTATTAAA
>JAQZBX010028390.1:0-27841 GCA_029593785.1 Cabassous unicinctus | reverse complement strand
TGGAAGTGGGACTCCGATATAGAATGGTTTTATCAAATAATCTATAAAGGAAAATTATGTTTTTGGGTCAGAGGGCCTCTGACACAATATTTCTTCTATAGGAATCCATTTATCTAGGAAATGCTTCACTGCTTTCAATTAGGTATTTGATCGATCCATATAATACAAAGGCACAATTACTGAGGCTTTTTTTTTTTTTAATGATTGTGGTAGATGACTAGTAATACCTACTCAAACTTTTTAGGCTAAAATCAGTACCTTCATGCTCTATAGCAGGTATCAGCAAACTACAGCCTTTGGGCCAACTCTAGTCTATCATCTATTTTGTTAACAAAGGTAAATAAAGTTTTACTGGAACACACCCATGCCCATTTGTTTACTTACTATCTGTTGCTGCTATTGCATAACAAATGCAGTTGAGTAAATGTATGGGCTACAAAGTCCAAAATATGTTACTTTCGGGCCCTTTAAATAAAAAGGTTTTCCTCCCTTGTTTTATAGCAGCCGTAGAATTTTCACACTCAAATACTCATTTGTCTATATGGTAGAATGAGAGCATAATTGTTTCTGGTGGTGAATTTGGCTCTAGCCCATCGTTTTGGTCTTGTTCTGCCATCAAGGATTGAGGGACAATTGAAAGTGTCGGTTTAGGATCCCATTCTACTTTGAGAAGGTATCTTAGCTCCATTTACATCTAGGGCAAATTATTTAACATAAGTCTCTTCATTGTAAAATGGGGAAAAATAATACCTATGTAGGAGTGTTGGTATAAGGATTAGAGATAATGTATACAATATACATTATATATACAATATAGCCAGGCTATAAATCTGCCAATAAAAGAGACAATAATAATAGGTATTGCTACTTTATAGTCCCTTTAAGTGGATTTCTACACAGAGGTTAGTTGTGTCTGTTCCTTGCCTTCTCTTCTCATTTTTCTCCTTTCAGATTAGGCTCAATATCATGACTAGGTTCCTGAAGGCTTATAAAAAAATGTCAACCTCATAAAAAAAGTTGGAGAAATGCCCTTAAATTTCAGCACACACAGAATATGTGTATTTCTGATTTCTTGACAAAGAAAAGATAATGTTTTCCAACTCTATTATTCAACTTCTTTTAAGAATCTGTTTGTAGGAAATAATATTCATGAAAAATTGTTTAAAGGTCACAAAGTCTATCTGGTCACTGTCTACCAAAGTGTATTCTTAAGAACCTTGTTTGTTAGAACATTAAGACATTTTAAAAAGAGACTTTTTGGTAAATTAAGTTTGAGAAAGGCTTTATTAAACAAAATTAAGCCATTTTTTAATTGACAGTAATTCTCAGAATCTAATATGCTGGTGTGTATCTTGGAGAAGAAAGGACTAGCATATGCAGCATTTTCCAAATTTATTTGACTGTGATGCCCATCTAAATTTTGGCATTAACTCAAATAATCAAAGATCAATGTGCTTGGACTGCATTGTCTTGGTTCCTTATGGGCTGCCATTCCTGAACTCAGTCTTGATATTCTTAATTTATAATGAGGGCCATTATAAGAAATGACCACACAAAGCTTACAATAGTATTTATTATAGGGCTGTTGCTGAAGAAGTAGGCCCCTTCTCCTGAGGACTCATGGGAGAAATTTCTCTTGGGCTTCATTAGTTAAGCCTGCCAGATGATAAATTCTACCTGTTATCAAAAACCGTGAAGGGCCTAAGATTTTACCTTACTTGAAAGCTAACAAGTTGGCCTGTTTCAATGGATGATGGCAGAAGACACAAGGCTCAGAGACAAAGGACAATATATTACTCATAGCAGTAGCTGTAACCAGATGATAGCATTGTTGTTTTTTTCTCCCCAAATTCCAGTTCCCTCAGTGTGATGCACATGGGGGCATGTGATGCCCTGAACATGCATTACAGAGAGGAGGAACCCTAAGCTTATGGAACCCAAATCTGTAAAAATGGACAATTAGCCTGCCTAACCCTTGCTCTAGAGGGAGACATTATTACTTGGACAGAAAACAAATTTGTTCTTTGCTCTTGAAGAAGATACTCTATCTTTCAACATCCTTGAAAAGATCGTTCAGAACTAAGACAGTCAGTGCCTCTGCTTATAAGTCATGCAAAAACTTGAGATGTATGGAGAATTATCTCCCAACATCTAATACACAAAGATCCCAATTAGCTTCTAATTTCACTCTTAAATATTAACGAGTAACCAAAGGTGTCCAGAAGTTTGAGGAAAACATCCCATATGAAAGAGACCAAAATGAACAAATAAAAAAATAACACTGAAGCAAACAGATAATGTAAGGAACTAGAAAATCAAAATTAATCTCGATATCCTCAAAGACAGTAAAGACGTTTTTGCAACCTTGAAACAAGAACATAATGCTAATAAAACGGATCAGAGAACACAAAAGAGCTCTTGTAAATAGAAAACAAATTCTAAAAGAAAATAATCAATACAGGGTTTTGAAGATAAAATATCAGAATGCTTCCACAAAATAGAACAAGTGGAAAAAAAAGAGGTGGAAAATATGAAAGAAAAAAAGAGACATTTTGAAGACGACTGCTACTTTCCCCCAATATTTGTATTCACCTTTTCCTCAAAGAATTTCAGATTTTCAAATGGGCATTTATACCTTCTAGGAATAAATATGAGTTTCCAGGTTAAATAAAAAAAAATTCTATTAGTATTTTACCATTACATTGACATTTTAGAACACAAAGTTTAAAGGGAAGATCCTAAAAACTTGTAGAAGGAGATAACAATAATATTTCCTTTGTAAATAAGTTATTTACAAAGGAAAAAAAATCAAACTGGTATCTTCACTCACTTCCCTTGGACACCTACCATCCTGATACACAGGAGGGAAGAGGTGCCTAATGGACCCCATATGGAGCTACCCACTTTCTTAGAGACGATCAGATCTAATCCCATCATACCACAGAAACCAGTTTACCTCACCTGAAGAAGCCCCAGCTTCCTTTTTATAAAAAAGCAAAAAACAAAAACAAAAGCTTTTATTCGTATCTGACTGGTTTACATGAATACTAGCCCCGCCCCCCCCACGCTTGCTGTCTGTGTCCATTTGCTGGGTGATCTTCTGTGTCTGTTTCTTGCCTTCTTCACATTTTTCTCCTCCGAGCTTCACCAGGATTCAATCCTAGGGATCTCCGATGTGGGAGAGAGGCACCCTGTCACTTGCACCACCACCTCAGTTCCTAGTTTCTGGAGCGTCTCGCCTTGACTCTCCCGTGTCTCTCTTTTGTTGCATCGTCATCTTGCTGCGTGGTTTGCGGCAGGGGCCTGGCTCACCACGCGGGCCCGGCTCACCTGCTCGCCTTTTTACCAAGAGGTTCCAGGGATCAAACCCGGGTCCTCCCATATGATAGGCAGATGCCCAATCACCTGAGCCACATCCACTTCCCTCCAAGCTTCGTTTTGACCTGAGCTCTTACCCCAAGCTACGCTGAACAACCTTAAAGTAAGTCAATCTTTGACCTTTCTCCACTTTCCACGGGGCCCACTGGGAACTTACGGTCTATTGTTAGCAGTCTCACCAATATCCTCAACCTCTTTGAAAGTTCTCTTCTTTATATACAAACTGAATCCTGGCCACCTCTAAGGACACCACCTTCCTTGCTATGCCTTCAGTGGAGGATTTTTTTTCCTCTCACAATCTCCTCCCTGTGCTTTAGAGCCTGGAGGTAGTAGTGTCTTATTTGCCATTCATATCGAATGAAAGTATCTGTCCAGTTCACTACACGAATATTCTCACTCCAACAAATTTTTTGACTTTCCTGATACCATCCCTTAAACTATTTTTCTCCTAACACTCACCCCAGGATCTCATTTTGTCCTTACCCTGTTTGGATTCTGTGGTTCATTACTATATTTGTTCCTTTGCAAGCACCTTTAACACCCTTGTCCTTTTCTTATCCCACTTATGCACCTGAAACAATCCAGCTCTGGTTATACTTTACTCTCTGCATATTTCACATCTGCTCTTGAATAAATGATCCTGGCTATAGAAAAAAAAAAATGCAGTTTTGCTAACTGGCCTACCATTCATAATTGTTATTCTCAAGTGAACTTTCAAAATTGCTTGGCAATCCTACTGTTCCTTCCATAATTTACTCTGCCACTCTTGAAAACAACCATTTCTACCTTCTTTCTCCTCAAACCTCCAGCACTTCCCCTATGCCAGCCAAGCTGATGTCTTTGCTTCATATTTCACTAAGAAAATAGAAGGGATTAAATGGAAACTCCCTAATATTCACACCATTAATTACCAAATTACCTGCAAATCTATCTATTCTCTGCTTTCTCTCCCATTACAGTGAAGACCAGCCCTCCATTTGTGTTCCATATCTCAGTCCCTCTTGCCTTTTCAATGACTTCACTCTAAGTTATTGCCTGTTGCTGCTGCATTATCTTATCACCTTACTTTACAGGCTAATTCTCATCAGATTATATGAACATGATCTAATTTCTCCTGTTATAAAAATCAACCACACATCATAAGCAAAACCTTCTTTGACCCCATGGTCCCCTGTAACTACCAATACTTCTCTCCTTCATGGCAAAATTTCCCAAAAGAACTCTCATTTCTAGTCACTGTCTCTGTGTAACCCCCTCTATTCAGGCGTCTATTTTCACCAATCCACAGAAATTGCTATTGAAGTTATCAATGATGTTACTCTTCCAGTGGGTTTCAGATTCATCCCCATTGATTGATCAGTAGCAACGGACATAGCTAACCAGCACTTTCTTCTTGTAATATTCTTCTCATTGCTTGCATGATACCACACTCTCCATCCTCCTAGTTTCCCTCCTACTGCACTATCCACTCATTCTGATCTTGCTCTGCTCAATTTCCAAATATGGGAGTCCTGGGGCTCAGATTTGGAACCTTTCCACTGTCACTTTCCTTAGGCCATCTCATTTAGTTCCATGATTTATCCAAACATTGATGACTCCAAAATCTATATCTTCAACCATGATCTTTCCTGAGATCCAGACTTGCATAACTAACTTCCTACTTGACATTTCCACAGATACCTTTCGGATATCTCAAATTTAACAAAATCTAAAACAAAACGACAGATTGATCTCACAAACCTGTTCACCACTTCACTTCCCTACTTTTGGCATCACCCACTATTATTCAGTTATTCCTGTCAGAAACCTAGGTGACATCCTTGGTTCTTCCCTTTCCCTCCCTCTTCCTATCCATTTGTCATGTCTTCCTCCAAGCCACCACTATCTTTTGCCTGGGTTACTGCATCAACTTCTGCCTGCAGCCTCTACTCTTGCCCTTCTCCAAAGGCAGTTGTATATCTAACCATAATATAAATTAGATTCAATCTCTCCAGTACTTGAACTATTTAAAGGCTTTCCTTTCTAACTTCGTAGTGTACAAGGCCCTATGTGGTCTGGTCATCTCCTTCACTCCAATCTCATCTTTTGATACTGCTCTTTTTTCTCTTCCTATTTTCAGATGGTTAAAGCCTATCCTTCCTAGTTCTTAGATTAATGTCAACTCAGAGAGGCCTTCCAAAGTAGAACATAAAGACAATCACCTTAAGTGAAGTAAGTCTTCTTCAGCTACCCTCAACTTGTTTGCTTCCTTACCTGGCTACAAGCTCTCAAGGGTAGAGTCTGTGTCTGTCATTGCATCCCTATGCAGTACTCCATGAATATATGTTGAATGATCATTCTGTAATCTTTGGAGGGAAGGCTTCTTCTCCACACTTACAAATCACATGGAAAACTTGGTGAGGATTGTTGATCACGGGTGCTGCCAAGAGAGCCAGATGAAATGAATACAAGCTCTGTATGGCTTCTTAGACCATACACACATGGCATAGGTCTTTATTTGCACTTTCTTCTGGCCTATATTTTCTATTGTGGGCCTAAATAAGGACTTATGAGAAAAGTAGTCAAATACTTCACTGAGGTAAAAAAGCACAAGACTACATGATTCTCCTGATCAACCAGTCTAATAGTTCTATTAAAAGGACATTAGGTTAGTTTGGCATGTAATCTTAGTAAACTCATACTGTTTCAGGGGACTTCTAATTATGTGCACAAACCATCTTTTAAATCTAATCAGCAATCTTACATGGGATTGTTATCAAGCTCAACAATTCATTACTTCCTTTAATCAGTTTGTTGAGTACATATCATATACAAGAAATTCTTCTAAGTATTGGAGAGACACTGGTTGAAAAGAATTAACAACATTTTTACTCATGGACCTAAGTCTAGTGAAACAGAAAGACAAAAATGAATAGTGGTAAGAGTAATCATATAAAAGAAAAACCAGAGTGACCAGAGGGAGTGATCAGAAAAGGCCTACCTGAAGAGGCATTATTTAGATTGAAAACTAAATGGTTATCCACATTTTGTAAAATCTACTGGCCTCTCATTTTAAAAAATCAGGACATTTTTCCATCTCTAGTCTTCTGTCACCTCTCCAGGATTACTTGAGGATATACTGGATTACATGGTTATTAGGGTTTTCGTAATGTGACAAAGAAAACAAAATAGGCTCCATATCCAAAAATTTGAAATCTAGCATTGATTCCCCTAAGACCTGAAGATGTTTATAGCCTCAGTGAGAAGACTGGATTCTAACTTTTCTCATTATTGGTCAATGGTTAAGTGGAGAATTTCGTTCTTTTCGGTAACACTTGGAGACAATTATTTTCGAAAAATATCAGTTCTTATTTTTCTGCCACTAATATGAAAAGTTTAGTTACAAGGAGGTAAAGGAGACTTGAAGTTCAAACTAAATAACAAAGGAAGAGCTAGTTACTATAAATCAAATGCATACTAACAGACACTAGTGAAGTTGCAAAAGAAAAAATCTTTTTCAAAAACTAATGGAAAATTTTGTTAACTTTTCAGTTTAATCACAAGTTTTGGTATATAAAAAGTAAAATGACCTTACTAGCTAGTTTTCACTAGGTTAGAAACACTGGGCAAAAATAACAATCTAAAGTGGTTTCTGCCATCTGCAATTTCAGGTAAATCATGCTTAGGCATGGTTACTATTCTTTTATCAGAAAACTAGATCTAATAAAAATATGGGGTGGGGTAGGGAGGGCTCACCACAGCTTTATTTATTCAGTGATTTAAAAATTCTAATTGCGTCTTGAACTTTCATAAATACATTTTATGCTAAAGTGCTTTTAGGTTTACAGTTATGTAATTTCCACAAAGTCCTGTGAGGGACTGAGAGCATGTTGTAATGCCCATGGCTCTTTGAGGGTAAAGACAAAAGAATTTGTTAGAAAGGTGACCATATTTATAAAATCCATGTAAAAATAGGAAATGATTTACATTATGAAAGTAGTCACTGTGAGGCTTATTGTTAAGACATGACAGAAAGGCTTAGGAAGAGAGAAAGTTAAAAATTTAAAGAACGGTATTATCAGAAATGAAGAGACAATATCTATGAAGTCATAAATTATGTCATTGAGAAATTATTGGATTTATACTACACAGAGA
Source organism: Cabassous unicinctus (assembly GCA_029593785.1). Classification (NCBI taxonomy): domain Eukaryota; kingdom Metazoa; phylum Chordata; class Mammalia; order Cingulata; family Chlamyphoridae; genus Cabassous; species Cabassous unicinctus. The sequence goes on along the minus strand of JAQZBX010028390.1, from coordinate 20,329 downwards.
TGTATATTTTATATAGATTATTTATAATAGTTTCAGCCTTACTGAAAATGTATATTTTGAAAAGATCGTCCTAAGGTTGAAAATGCTAGCAGAACTAAGAGAGTATTACATTTCTAGTAAGATAGTAGTTTTATAAAATTATAAAAAGAAGACGGCTACCGATAAATGACAACCCTAAAAACCATCACTGAGAAATAATTTAATACCTGTAACATATAACACAAAACGCCAGTTTATAGATAACACAAAGGAAATAAATTTTTCTGCCTTAAGGTCCCTCAAGAAATATATTTATGCAATGATCTAACTGAAATAAATACAATGGATCAGTTTTTAATGGAATAAAAAGAATTAAAATAGTAATACAGTCCTCTGTGTAGATATATCTTGGATAGAATTTTCCGGATACTACTGAAGACTCTTTAGAGAAAAGCAAGTAACTTACACTCCTTGCCAACAGTAAACTCAAGGAATGATATGTATACAATCAAAAAACACAATAAATTAAAGTCTTTTTATATTGGGTTATGTTTACATTAACTTTTACATACTTTGGCATGGTCTCACAGAGAAGAGGAATGTCTTTTAAGGTTTTTTAAAGCATGCAAACAAAATAAACCATAAAGAAGGCAATCAAAGTTTCCTGGAGTTAGTCCTAAAGGAAAAATTCCTAAAGGGAAAATAGGAATTAAAAAACATGCCATTTTAAAATTGTGACTAGAGCACTGATTCCATGGACTATAAGGAGATGAAATGCACGGTACATGTCCTTGGATAGTATGAAAACAGTCTGCAATCCAATTATTTTGCAAATATGCAGAAATTTACCAGATACACTGTTACTTTGATTTGTGGAACTTGTCTTAATTTCATATTTTTTAAAATAGTGAAATAAAATAGTAACAAAAACATGTACAATGTAAAGTTACATTAGATTTTTCATACATCTATTCATATGAAAGGCTAAATTTGTTTCATAGTTTGCTTATGAGAGAGTTAATGTCCTACATTAAAGTTGGAATTTTATTTCCTGGCCAGTCTGGAGAATTTTAGGAACTAGAAATACTAAATACAAAGATCTTTAAATATACATTCTTTACACAAAGAATGGATAAGAAACTAGTAACTAAGTATACAGTATTTACCCTTGAAAATGTAGTTAGCAATCACAGTTCAATGGTCAACAAGATTTATCTAGAGAAAGATATGTCTTTAAAGTTCAAATAATTATCTAAAATAGGTTGTCTTGAAGATAGTGGTCCATGGAAAGACAATTCAATACATAGTGATTTCACATAATCACAACTGATTATCAGGGAGTATTTGAGTCAATTTTTTTTTCCATAGGAAAAAGGAACTTTATAGCACCTTGAATTTAGACACATAAAAATTATAGTAGAGGAGTTGACATATTCTAAATGTAATCTATGACGATGGCTTGACTCAAATTACTCACAATTTTATTCAGGTTGTAAATCACTTTGACGTTTAGCAAAGTAATCTTTCAAAAGGTTGACTAATGGGAACAAATGAACGTTGACACCTATGCATAAAGATAGATAGTGCTACCATTCAAGTATCATTGTTGGAAGAATTCAGCTAAAATTGACAACTATGGTACTTCAGGATTTCTGAAAAATTTTAACCTCTTGTTTGCTATGCAAACTTAGGTTTTTACTAAGTTGAATATTTTAAACTTGTACCATTAAGTTTACTTCCATGTAGAAAGAATGAAAATGGGAGTTTTAGGACCTGTTTTGAAAAAACATACTTAGTCTTAGTGATTAGTGTCTGTCTTGTCTTTAGAGTTCACATTTTACTATACAAAAATCAGTATTACTGAATGTGAAATTTTAATAAATTAAGGTATTTAAGGGCATAATAAGGGAATTCACTTGAAATATATTGTATATTTTCCTTTAAAAAAAGAATCTGGATACATGGATTCACTAAATTATTAATAAAAATTATCACATTGAAAATATATTAACTCCATGCATCTGGTAAGAAACATATACTTATTCTTATTGTTCAAAGCAAGTCAGAGTTTAAACATTTTTCTTTAAATCATCTCTGAAGTGTACTAGTTTCAGATCAACACAATCTCTTTAGTAATATTAAATCAAAACAAGTAGTTCATATAGATTTTATTCCTAAGGTAAAATATTATTACATTTTTATGAATATATGCTTTCTCATTTCCATTTCTTGGATATGGGATTAGTGTTTCAAAATGAAAACAAACACATAGCCAAAAACAAAACAAAAACAAGTATGCAAAACATTTTATTTATAACAGATCAACATTTTTGACATGAAAGGTAGCCACTTTCAATTTCTCAGGAATGCCTAGAATCCAACAGTTTCCAGAAAGACTAGTCGGTCAATAATCATTTCATTGTAGGTAAAAGAAATAATTTCAGAATGAATTTGTTAAATGGCTTTGCCTATGGCACATTCTTTTATAAGCTTGAATGTATGGAATATAAGGAAGTGAATATAATCCACCTAACTATATTCCCAAGTATATTAAACCAGTTTATACAACAAATGAGAATCGCCTATGTGCATCAACTGTGCTCAAATGAGAATTCTCTTTATCAAAATATTCATCTTTCAAAAAGGCCTCACATTAACCATTCAAACCAATCACCCCCCTTCTATTTCCAGAACCACTCTTTTCCACTTCAAGTTGCATTAGTTTATAGAACTGTCAAATTCCAGTAGAACTGAACATTGACTGAAGACACTATGTAATATATATCAAATGCAAAAATAGTCACTGACTTTAAGGGGCAACTTGGGAACTAACCAATAATAATTTAGCCAATATTATTTTTAGTTTAGAGGGAGGAAAGCAGCCCCTAAATGTCCTTAACTTTTCAGTACTTCTCTGTAACACACAGAATGAAATGATAATTTCTGAAATTAAAATCATTAGAAAATAATATCTTAAATGAAATACATTAAATAAAAATGTAAAATTTCAGGTGGAAACCATATTTTTTTCTCTATTTCAACTTGGGAAAAATTTCACAATTATTAGCTCTTCTTAATTAAATTTATTGTAAGCATTTAAATATACTATACACCAGTTTGTAAAATTCACCTTGGTTACGATTCCCCATGCTTACGTGCTGTCTTTCCTCAGGTAAGTCCACTGTATGTATGTAAGTGCTGGGAGGTTTAAATAGCACTTAAAGAATATTAATGAGAACTCTGAAATTTGAAAGCGTCATCTTTATATACTTACTGCAGGATTTGTAACTCAAAATCATCACAGCATCATAAATAAATACTGTGTGAATGGAATGCCCACAATTCCTACAGAACGCACAAACTGAAGTCCAAAAGGCACAGAGTAATGCTGGTGGCTCTTTCTAGTCAGTTAAGAAACAATAAAAAGTCTGCATTATACTTTCATAATTTAAATACTTAAGTAATCTCCACTTGTATTACTTTATAACAATGACTTTCAAATTTACATTATTTAAGTACCATTGTAATAGCTCAGTGTATTATACAGATATTTGCTAATATCCCATCCAAAAATTAAAAAAAAACACCTCTTCACTATATATATATACATATATATATATAAAAATTATTCTGAAAGACAAAAACACAGAAGAGGGATCTGGTACAGACTATCAACTCAATTTTTCCTCACCACAGCTATAACCCCCAAATTAACAGATATACAGCAATAATCAAAAGCAGTGCAAATATCTTTGGAGGTTAGGATAAAACTATAATGCAAAAACATAAAACACAGGAAATAAAAAGGCAAGTACTTCAAGTACAAGGAACCAGTCTGCTTGAGGTCCATCTTAGTGTTTACTGGGGGCTTCCTTCCTGCTTTTACTTCTTTCTCTGAAACACATTGGCCAACATGGCACCTGATGTTGTCAACTGGCCCATTTTGTTCAAAAACTTGGTCTTTGTATCTTCACTCACTAAGCTTGCAGCAATTGACATTGAGCTAGGAAAGAAATTTTAAAATTCACATAAAGCAATTAGAAAACTAAAATACCCATTTTTCATGTCTTTAGTAGCATATCATTAATAAATACATTCTGAATTGGTGTCACAAAAGGGGAACTAATATTTATGAAGGGACCTTTCTATGTACTATACTAGGGTAGGAGCTTTTGTGCTCATTTATATTACAGGAAGCTATATGGTGTAGTGGTTAGGAGCCAAGTTTGGAACTAGACTGAATCTTGGTTCATTTACCAGTTGTATGACCTTGGGCATGTTACTTAAACTCTGTTTCCTTATCTGTATAAAGGGGATAATTCTAGTATCTACCTGATAGGGCTATTTTTAAGGATTAAATGAGCATAAAGTGTTTAGCAAGGTGCCAGGCACATATTTGCTGTGTTAGTAGTTATTCTTCTTATAATCAGCATCATTTCATTTAATTCTTACAGCAACACTGGTAGACGTATATTATTCATATTTTCACAAATAAGTGAATTAAATCCCAGTATGGTTTTGTACCATACTGACAACAATCATGATAATATTACTTTTTTGGGGGAAATATGTCCTGAATTGCCAGTAGCATTAGTTTCAACCAACAGTTTCAAACCCATTTCTTGTTACTTTCTTTTTAACTAATCTGCTGGGTAAGGAGTAAAACACAATCTAAAGGACTACTAAAGATTATTGATTTATCACAATACTGAACAGAATACTGATCAAGCACAATTTTTTAGTGACCCAACAATTGTGCTATAATGGATTCAGGAGCCAATTTATTGGCTATGGCTTTGGCCAAGGTGCTTTAGATCTCTCTGATTCAGTTTCCTCATCTGTTAAATGGAGATGCAGTTCAAATTTAAAAAATACCCTGAAGATTAAAAAAGATAATGTGTTTGAACATGTCAAAGACAACAAATGGCAAGCTACAGGAGTTTAAGAGATGTTTGTTGAATTTACACGTGAAATGTGTGCTGCCACCAAGGACTTCTGGTTCTGTGTAGTCTTTTAAGGTGTGCATTGTGAATTACTCAGGTAAAAAAAACCCAGCCATGCAGCCCACCTTCAAAATCTCTTCTTCCCATCGCTCTTCTGCCAGTACACTAACCTGGTCTCTTTCCTCGTGTCTTGGGCTATTCTGCTCCTGTTTTTTTCTCTTCCCACAAAGTAACCCTCCATAAGGTTCAGTATTTGGCACTTAGTTCTTCAATTACAAAACTTAACCCACTATATCAAAAGTTCCATATATCATTTATATAAGGATGAGTCTAAAATATTTAATCACTTCTTCCCTGAAGGTTAGTCCCATATTACTATGGTTTGCTAGAAAAAGCCAGTATCTCAAACGTTTTATTTAGACACAAACTTTAGAACTTACTTCTCATTTTAATTTCCTTATTGGCCAGTGGTTCCACCATTTTTCTCTCTTCTGAACAGTAAGTATAATGACTCCCTCTCTTCTATTTCTCCAATCACCAAATCCTGTGGCTTTACTCTAAGAAATAACTCCTCTATCTTTTCCTTTTATTATCCTTGCCAATACTTTACAACTGAATTATTCTGCCTTGGATCTGGTCTTCTTGCACTATCAGATTAACTTTCTGAAATAATCTCTTCTTTATTTCATACCCCAGCTCAAAAATCTTCAATGGCCATTTACCACTTATGAGATAAAATGTGCTTGAAATTCAAGAATCTTAGCAATCTAATTCTTGTTTTTCTACAAACCATCACTGCCCATTCCCTTACACCCCTTCAGTCAGGTTTGCCTAGTCCATTGTTCAAACATTCTTAACTTGAAATAGCTTTTTCTTTTTCTATCTGGTGCCTACCCAACTTTGAAAGCCCAGTTCAAGTTCCACCTATGATGCCTTTCCTTGACACTGTGGGTTTAAAGTGTGGTTCCCTTTCTGTAGAAAACTCAGTGTAAGTCAAAAGATACGTATGATTTTCACTTGTATCTAGAAAAAGGGGAAGCATGGATCAGACCATACTTGAGATAGTATCAAGTTTTAATGATATTCTAAGAGGAGGCAACTATGGTATTCAGGAGAGTGGGAATGATAAGGGGTAGAACTAAAAGGAATGAAGCATGGTCTGGAGAAGTGAAGATTTAGGAGACTTTATGTTATGCATGAAAAATTAGGTATAGAATATATATCAGTAAAGCTTTATATATCTGTATAGCTCTAATGGTATACATCATAATCAACTAGGGAGTTTTTAAAAAATGTGTGTGCCTAGGCACAATCCTCAGTGATTCTGTTTCTTTCCATCCAGGGTAGAGGGACCAAGCAACTATTTTCACAACGCTTTCCAGGAAAGAATCACTGCACTATAGCATATTTTGGGGAGAGAGGATTTAAAGTTTTAACAGTTTTTACAATGGGTCTAAACCCCACCTCCCCACTCCTAAATGATAAATACCTATTTTAGAAGGTAAACATAATAGGAAAGGTGTTTTTTAACTCAGGATGACAGGAATTACAAAAAAAAAAGTTGTTAAAAATGAAATGGGCTGCTTTGTAAAGTAACGTGTTATCTTACTGTAAGTTTTCAAGGAAATAACAAATCTTTCCTTTGCAACTCAGATCCAACCAGTTGCCATCTCCTATTGATTCTGAATCTGTAGAACTTCTTAGTTCTACCTTGCTTCTTTAAAACAATTTATTTCCTGGAGTCTATCTTCACACCATTTCATCTTGCAAATGTAATACCAATCCTTTTTCTCTTTGAAATCCCCACTTGATTTCTGACACCACTCTAGTTTGCCTTCTATTTCTAAGATAAGCTCCTCTTCTATCTGCATCTTAAAGATTGATCTTCACTCTAATTCCAAGACTGGCTTTCTTTTCTTCCCAATCTGAGCCTCTCTTCTAAGTGACATAACTACTCACCTCCACACCAAGTCTTTAATTATCCACCTATATGTTAATGGTTCGTACATCTCAACGAACTGCCTATAGTGTTTTTCTATCTGTATTTCAAAGTTTTCATATTCATCCTCAGAATACTTCTTCTCATACTTCCATTGTTGTATTGTACCATGATCCATTTAAATGGTCAGAAACCAAATTCTAAGTACATAAATTGTGCTCTAGCTTTCCTTACAGCTCCTAAACCTTCTCTTCAGTAATTTTTGTCCTTTTGCATTGTGCTGATAGTTCTGATATAATCCCTCTCCTCTTTTCTTTCGTCTTTCTGGCAAATGGGTCATACTTGAAGACTCCCTTCATTCCTTCTTCTTTGGGAACATTTGCAGGCATTATTTTAGTGTTTATGTATTACTTTGTAAACTCTCTTCCACTTTCAGCTGTGAACACGCTGAGATAAGGAACTATGCCTTGCTCATGCTCATCTTTGTGAAGAGTCCATGGTAAGTGCTCAATGAATTTTACTGAATGAATATAAGAAGTATATCAAAATATATTTCTGCATATATCTTCTGTCTGAAGATCAGTAAATTTCAAAAGACCCATGTAAGAGATACATTTTACATAATGACCCAATAACACACTTATATACAGATAACTAAAACCAAAATTTCATAAAGCAACACTCAACCTTACTACATGGGGGTACACACTCTATTTTTTTATTCAATTCTATTTCTTTGGAGAAAATGTTTATCACAACCAATTGAATTAATTTAATGATGCACTAACAGGTCATGACCTGCAGTTTGAAAACACAGCTCTAAGTTGTTGGCTCTTTGAGGATGAAATCCATATATACTTCATCTTTGTATTTCTTACATCAATTCACAGAGTATTTTTACAGATATTAATATTTTAATCTGTACGCACTCTCACTTTTCCTTCCATCTTGAAGTAATTCCTTTTACTGTTCAAAGCTTTCCTCTTGTGCTTTAGATCTATAATAGACTTTGGAAGAGGGGTAGGTCAAGGAAGGCTTCCCTGAAGAGGTGACATCCAAGGTTTGTTCTGAGGATGACTAGGAACTAGCTAGGTAAAGAGTAAGAATATTCCTAGTGGAGAGACTCCTATGTGTAAAGACCTGGGGAGAGCAAAAGGATGGCATCACTAAAGTACCTAAAGCCCTCAGTTAAGCCTTTTAGGTCATCCTAGGTTAGATTACCTATTACACATGATTTATTAGATTATCTTTAACACATGACTGCAATGCTACTTACATATCTTGTCTACTTTTATTCCATATAAGTTACTGGAAAGCAAAACACTGTATAATTTATTTATTTATTTATTTATTTTAAGATTTATTTATTTATTTATTTATCCCCCCGGGAAGCGAACCTGGGGCCTCCCATATGGTAAACGGGAGCTCTATCGATTGAGCCACACCCGCTTCCCATAATTTATTTTTATTATTTGTTTTTCTTGTACTCCCTGCATAGCACCTGGTACAAAGTATTAAATAATTATTTGCTGAAATGAAATTTATACATGTGAGAAATTATATCAGATGACCTGTGATTCCTACAGTGTATACTTCCTGTATCATTTATTTGGTACTTATAAAATCTCTATTCTGTTATATTCATGTAAATGCCTTGACTCCTACAAGACTATAAGCATTCTGAGAGAAGGAAACATACCCCAAACTCTTCTGTTTCTCTCTTGTATCTAAGAGCAAAGCAGAATATTTGTATATCCATTGACTGATGACATGATTAATCTTTTCACATGTATACTTTTGTTACATAAATAAGTTAAAGATTAACAGTACTTTCCTTAAATTTTAGGTACTTTTCTTACTTTATCTGATGCTTACAGAATGCTCTTTTACTATATAAATATAAAATGCCTCCAAAAACTACTTTTTTAGTGTAAAAGTGTAACTGAAATGAAAAAAAATTTTAAAAAATCTTTGTCACTAAAGCCTCATAAATCTAAATGAAGAAAATAGTTTTCCTTAAATCATTAAGAACAATTCAGACACAAATTTATAATTGTTTCCCTCTCTTGCTCTTAACTCTCCAAAAGAAGGACTTTTTAAAAGGAATTTTTATGATCCTGTCATACCAGATAGCAAGGCATGTCATGTTAAGAGGATTTAGGAGTCAACTTGAAAAGGCTCATATTGGCCAAAGATGGGATAACTTGCTAAATGCAGTGTACTGAATTACACCAAATACATTCAAATACATGAGTTTACAATGACACTAAAAAAAGAAAAAAGAAAAAAAAAAGAAAAAACATAACAAAACATATAACTGGTCAAAGACAGAAGATGAACCAATTCATAATTTTGGAAACTGATAAAGAGAAAGAGTCAAGTATTTATCTTGCCTTTCCTATATAAACTGAACCACCGAGTAAGAGCAGTAGATATAGGGAAATTTTTCTGTACTGAAATATTCTAGCTCATAAATCAAGAAGGAATGTTAATGAATTAGTGGATCTAGGCACAGATCACTAACAGCTGCTAACATCACTGAAAGAGAGAGAACAAGTCTAATGATGAAAACCTACCTCCTCCTATAAGCAGTCTTGCCAAACACACAGAGGCACAGACACACACACACACACCTGAATCTGATTAAGTCTTTAGATTTAGATCCAACTATGAATTTAAAGGAAATACAGAAGAACATGCTAATAACAGACACAAGGGGGGCGGGGTACAATGGGAAAATTTAGACTGTGGGAAACTCTATAGGACAAATGAACCAGTTTTCTCAACAAGTAAATTGTATGAAGAGATTGAAGGGGAAACTATAGTTTAAAAGAAACTTAAAAGATATATTAACCAATTGCAATATATGGAACTTAATTGGATCCTGATTTAAAGAAACAAACTGTAAAGAAAAAAAACATACACCAAATCACTCATGACATTTATGAAACAAATAGCAATTTGAACAAAGTCTCAGTAGCTGATAATATTAAGGAGTTATTGTTATTTTGGTGTGAAAATGATATTGTGCTTATGTTTTAAAGAGTAGTGCTCATCTGTTAGAGATACATACAGAATAGAAGAGGGGGAAGTAAGTGAATGTACAGATTAAATAAAATTGACTGAGTTGACTATTATTGAAACTAGGTGATAAGTACATGGGAATTTATAATCTGTTTATTTTTGTATTTATTCAAAATCCTCTAAAATAAAAAGTTTAAAAATCAGTAAGAATACTGATTTGAATAATATGAATAATATTCAATATCTCTATTCCATTTGAATAATATGAGAAAAAGTTTGCTTATAAAAAAAAAAATCAACTTTTTTTTTTTTAATGGAAGGTCCATATAACAGAAACAATCTTAGGAAGGTACAGGGATATTTCTCCCTTTTTTAATTCCTGCATTCTAACCCATGAAATTTCTTTTAGAATGAATGTCACATGTAGTTTTTCTTAATTTTGTTCCAAAACTTTTCATATTTTAAACTAATAATCTGAAGACAGCAAATAATCTTGACACTTATTTGTATGAAAATGAGTAGAAGTATTAGCTCTGGTGCTGATTTTATGGGTTTTGTGTTCAGCAGAAACCTATCAGAATACTTCTATTGTTTTGACTTCCCATGGCTAAAATGGTAAGTATGTATGGAGAAGAGATCCTACCACCCTAGAAGACTAAAGAAAGGGTTCTGACACTCTGGCTACATTTCAGAAATCTCTCTGGAAGCTCTAAAACACATATAGATGCCAAGGCTGAATCAGAATGAGAAGAGGGCACAGAGTCTGGGGTAAAGATGTGCATTTTAAATAAATTCTCCAGACAATTTGGATGCAGATGGTTCATGAATCAGCATTTGAGAACCACTGATTTAAATCACTTTCTTGTCTTTCAAATAAATGAGTACATAATAACACAAAATACAAACTCTATACTCATCTATAGAAAATGTAGAGAAAGGAAGATTAATTTCTTAACACCTTAAAAAAAAAAGAATATCTTACCCTTGAGGTTCTTGGACGGTCTTGTTCTCTATTTTTTGCTCACATTCTTTTATCATGGAACTTAAAATAACCTGATTTAAAAAAAAGCTACTTTAGTGAAATACAGTTTCTATAGTGATACACTAAGGTTTAATCTAGTTTTTATTTAATTTTTAATATTCCCATAAATTAATATGTTAATAAAAATGTAAAATTTTAGCAGTTACTTTGTTAAAGGAATTCATATTAAATTGCTAGACTAAGTGTAGCAATAGCTTTAAAAGATTTCAATCATATCACTTAATTAATTTTGATTTTCACTAACCTTACCTCCAAATATGACTTCCAGACTCCCTTAGCTTCCAAAACCATCAATATTAAAAGTAAAATTTATCTTTCTCTATAAATTTAGCATATACACACCCTATGGTCATACACATACATATTAGTAAAAGCTGTTCTGCTTCATGTCCCTTTGCCTTAATCAGGTTGCAAAAAGCAAGGTGTTCTACTTTAATGTCTAGAGCTAAGCTGAGATACATATATGTGGCTACTAAGAAATAATTGGGAATGAGTATCTAAGAGCTAACATTATTCTTGTAGAGAGAAAGAGTAAATGATGGAAGAAGTGGAGGGATCTAAGATGCTGTTCCAATTGCTGGCAACCACAACAGAAACTGAATGACCCTCCTGAACATTCCTGGCACCATATCTGGGCATGGAGGTCACTAAACAAATAATAATTGAGTGCCAGGCATTCTTTTAGACACTGAAGATAAAACAAACAAAAGAGACAACATTCCCTCCTGGTGGAGTTTTTTTCTAGTAAGGGAGCTAGACAATAAACACACACAAAAATAGGTAAATTATATAGTATTTTAAAAGGTAATAATGGCTTTGGTAAAAAATGAATAAGATAAGGGGTACTAGAAAGGCCAAGACTGTTAAAATTTGCATGGAATGCTCAGGGTAGGCTTCATGGAGATGATATTTAAGCAAAGACTTGAAGGCAATGGAATGTTTTAGGCACTGGGAAGAGCCTGAGCAAAGGCTCTGAGGTGGGAGTATGCCTATCATGTTCTAAGCAAGAAGGCCACAAGGATGAATACAGAGTGAGCAAGGAAGAGAGCAGGCAATGGGGTCCAAAAGGTAATGGGGGAGGGGGGCTAGATCCTATAGTGCCTTGCAGATTATCATAAGGACTTAGGCTCTTATTCATAGAATGGGGAGCAAAGGAGTGACTTCATCTGACATATTTTCATAGGATAAATCTGCTACTGTTATGGGGATAGATTGTAGAGAACAAGAGTGGAAGCAGAAAAAACAACTAGGAAGCTACTCTAAGGCAGAGATTATGGGGCTTAGACCAGGGTGGTGCCAAGAATGACTTCAACCATATTAACCTGAATAACTGGAAGAAAGTGTTGCCATATATGAGACTTGGTAGATAGAGAAGGTTTTGGGAGAGAAGATCAAGAGTTCATTTTTGCAAACATTAAGTATGAGGTATCTATTAGACATTCCAGGGAAGATATGAAGTAGGGATTTGGATATGAGTGATATTTAGGGGGAAAGTCCAGGCTGGAGATATATATATATTAGAGAATTATTAGGGAATAGATAGGTTTTAAAGTGATGAGAGTAGAATAATATTGAATTAGAAAAAAGGCCCAAAACTATGTCCTCCAATGTTAAGACAGAGAGATACCAGCAAGATTGAGAAGGGCCCAGGAGGGATAGAAAAAAACCTGAGTATGTGAGTTGTTCTGAAAGCCAAATGAAAGAATGTGTTTCGAGGAGTGATCAACAGTGTCAAATGCTTCTGGTAATCAATTAGGACTGAGAATTTACCAGTGGATTTATCAATGTGGAGCATACTGGTGACTACAAGCAAGGTTAAACCCTGCTTAGGGTGGTAAGGAGAGGAGTTAGAGAAAGATTGCAGCAAAAACTCTTTTCAAAAGTTTTGCTCTAAAGGGGAGCAAAGATATGAGACAGTGGTTAGTGAATGAAGAGGGATCAAGAAACTGTGAGACCAACAAGATGTTGGATTTAACAAAGGCTTCCAAGTAGTTCAAAGTAGTCAATATAAATATGTTCAATCGGGAAGCGGGAGTGGCTCAGTCGATAGAGCCCCCGTTTACGATATGGGAGGCCCCGGGTTCGCTTCCCGGAGCCTCCTTGTGAGGGCAGGCCGGCCCTCGCAGCCTAGTGGGCTGATGCAGCAAGCCCTCACAACAGGAAGCGGGTGTGGCTTAACCGATGGAGCCCCCGTTTGCCACGTGTGAGGCCCCGGGTTCGCTTCCTGGGGCCTCCTTGTGAGGGCAGGCCGGCCCGCGCAAAGGCGCGAGGGGCTGATGCAGCGGGACCTCACAGCAAGGGGAAGATAAGCAGACACGGAGAAGACACACAGCGAATGGACACAGCAAGCACAAGCAGCAAGCGGGGGATAAATAAATAAATAAATCTTAAAAAAAAAAAAAAAAAAATGTTCAAGGGAGCAGATGTGGCTCAAGTACTTGAGCGCCTGCTTCCCACATGGGAGGTCCTGGGTTTGGTTCCCAGTGCCTTCTAGAAAAAACAAAAACAAACAGCAAGCAAAATAAATGAAAAAGCCAACTTAGGGGAGCTGATGTGGCTCAGTGGTTGAGTGCCGGCTTCCCACATACGAGGTCCCAGGTTCAATCCCTGGCCCCCGGTACCTCAAAAAAACCCACAAACAAATATATATATATGTTCAAGGAATAAAGGAAACCACAATTAAAGAAGGAAAGGAAGCTATGGTATGTATTGACAAGAGAATATCAATAAAAAGTTTTGTGTTTTTTTTTTAAAGAACCAAATGGAAATTCTGTGGTTGAAAAGTAACTGAAATTAAAACTTCATTAGAGAGGTTCAACAGTGGATTTGAACTGTTGGAAGAAAGAATTAGCAAACTTGAAGATAGGTTAATAGAGATTATGTAATCTGAAGAACAGAGAGGAAAATAATGAAGAGAAATGGACAGAGTTCACACACAACATATCAAAACCTATGGGATGCATCAAAGGTAGTGCTGAGAGGGAAATTTATAGCCCTAAATGCTAACATTAAAAAAGAAGAAAGAGCTAAAATCAAAAACCTAACTGTACACCTGAAGGAACTAGAAAAAGAGCAGCAAACTAATCCCACAGCAAGCAGAAAGAAAGATTAAGAGCAGAAATAAATGAAATGAAAAGTGTTTCTTTGAAAAGAGCAGCAAAACTGACAAACCTTTGGCTAGACTGACCAAGATAAAAAGAGAGAAGACTTAAATTATTACAGTCAGAAATGAAAAGTGGGGCATAATTACCACTTTCAAGAAATAAAATGGATTATAAAGGAAAAATCAACAATTATATACCAATAAATTAAATAATTTAGATAAAATGGGCAAAGTCCTAGAAAGACACAAACTACCAAAACTGACCAAGAAGAAATGGACAGTCTGAATAGACCTATAAGAAATGAAGATATTGAAGTAGTAATCAATAAAGTCCCATAAATAATAGCACAGGCCCAGATTGCTTCACTGTTGAGTTCTATCAAACATTTAAAAAAAACACAAAACTAGTACCAATTCTTCACAAATTCTCCCAAAACCATGAAGAGGAGGGAACATTTCACAAGTCATTTTATTATGCCAGTATTACCCTGATATTAAAACGAGACAAAGACATTACAAGGGAAACTATAGACCAACAGCTCTTATAATTATGGACACAAAAATCTTCAATAAAATAGTAGCACAGTGAATCCAGCAAACTTTAAAAAGAATTATACATCATAAACAAGTAGGTTTTATTCCAGGAAGGCAAAATTGGTTTAACACCTAAAAATCAATTAATGTAATGCACATATAAATAGAATAAAAAACAAAACTCATATGATCAATCATCTCAATAGATGCAGAAAAAGAATTTGTTGAAATCCAACATGATAAAAACACTCAAAAACCATGAAAAAACATGATAAAAACACTCAATAAATTGGAATAGAAGGGAACTTCCTTAAAATAATCAAAAGCATCAATGAAAAATATACAGCTAACCTCATATTCAATGATGAAAGGCTGAAACCTTTCCCCCTAAAATTAGGAACAAAACATGGATATCTGCTTCTGATGCGTCTATTCAAAAATGTACTGGACATTCTAGCTTGAGCAATTAAGCAAGAAAAAGAAACAAACAGTACCCAAGTTGGAAAGGAAGAAGTAAAACTACCTTTCTTTGCAGACGACATGATCTTATATATAGAAAATCCTGAAGAATCCAGAAGAAAACAGAGGTAATAAATGAATTCAGCAAAGCTGTAGCATACAAGATAAACATATAAAATCCAGTTGTATTTCTATATACCAGTAATTAACAATGTGAAAATGAAATTAAGAAAACAATTCTATTTACAATAGTATTAAAAAGAATAAAATATTTAGGAATAAATTTAATAAAAGAGGTGTAAAAATAAAAGAAAAATTTAAATAATAGAGTACTCTCCAATGTTCATAGATCAGAAGATTTAATATATTTAAGATGGCAATATTCCCCAAACTGATCTACCAATTCAAAGCAACCCCTATCACAATCTCAGCATACTCTCTATAGAAACTGACAAGCTGATTCTAAAATTCACATGGAATTTTAAGGGATCCTAAATAGGCAAATTAATCCTGAAAATGAAGAACAAAGTAGAAGGGTGTGCATTTCCCAATTTTAAAACTCAGTACAAAGCAACATCAATCAAGGTAGCATGGTGTTGACATAAGGATAGATATAGTAAAAATCAAGAAAATAGAATTGAGAATCCAGAAATAAACCCATACATCTATAACAAACTGGTTTTTGACAAAGGTTATCACGATCATTCAATGGAGGAAAGAAGAATCTTTTTAACAATGGGGCTAAGACAACTGGAATAGCCACATGCAGAAGAATGAATTTAGACCCTTACTTCACACCAAAAGCAAAAATTAACTTAAAATGGATCAAAGACTTAAATGTAAGATAAAAAACTATATAATTCTTAGAAGAAAACAAGGGGTAAATCTTTATGACTTTGGATTTGGCAAAGGATTCTTAGATATGACACCAAAAGAATGAGCAACAAAAGAAAAAATAAATTGGCCTTTGTAGTGGTTTGGAGCTTTATGAACCCCAGAAAAACATGTTCTTAAATGCAGTCTGTTCCTGTATTTGTGAACTCATTGTAAGTAGGACCTTTTGATGAGGTTATTTCAGAAAGTGAAGAAACAACTCACAGAATGGGAGAATACATTTGCAAGTCATATATCTGATAAGAGACCTGTATCCAGAATATAAAAGGAACCCTTACAAGTCAACAGTAAAAAGAACAATAACCCAATTAAAAAATGGGCAAAAATCTGAATAGACATTTCTCCAAGAAATAAACAATTGGCCAACAGGCACATGAAAAGATGCTAGACATCATTAGTCATCGGGGAAATGCAAATCAAAATCACAAGGGACACTTTACACCCACTAGGACTGATATATTCAAAAAGTCAGATAAAAACAATTTTTGGCTCAAATGTGGAGAAATTGGAACCCTTATACACTGTTGGTGGGAATGTAAAATTGTGCAGCAGCTTTGAATAACATTTGGCAGTTCCTCAAATACTAAACATAGAGTTACCATATAAGCTAGCAATTCTACTCCTAGATATATACACAAGATAAATGAAAATGTATGTCCACACAGAAGCTTCTACATGAATGTTTATAGCAGCACTATACATAACTGCCCAAAGGTGGAAATGAACCAAATGCCCAAATGGATGACTGGATAAACAAAATGTGGCATATCTGTACAATGGAATATTATTCAACCATAAAAGAATAAAGTACTGATTACGTTTTACAACATGGATGAACCTTGAAAATATTATGGTAGATAAAAGAAACCAGTCACACAAAAGACCACATACTACATGATTCAATTCATATGAAATCCAAAAATGTAATTCTATAGAGAAAGAAAGTAGATCAGTGGTTACTTAGGTCTGTAGAGGGCTGTGGGACATGGGGTGAAAATGTTCTAAATTTGACTGTGGTAATTGTTGCACATATCTGTGAATACACTAAAATCCAGTTAATTGTATTATGTGAATTATATAACAATAAAGTAGCTTAGAAAAAAAAGAATCAAATATTCAATCCAAACTTGAAAAATAACAACATTAAGAAACCCAAGGATGGGTTTAACAGGAGACTGGGTAGAGGAGAAGACAGATTAATGACGTAGGAGACTGGTTAATAGAAAATATCCAAACTAAGCACAGTGAGAAAACACAATATTTTAAAAGATAACTGGTGGGGGGCGGATGTGGCTCAAATGGTTAGGCATCCGTCTCCCGTATGGAGGGACCTGGGTTCGATCCCCAGGACCTCCCGGTAAAAATAAAGAAAAATATAGAAGGCGCGTAGGCGTGCCAGGCCCTGCCGAGCCACACAGCAAGATGATGACCTAACAGGAGAGAGACACAGGGAGAGCCAAGATGAGACGTGCAGAAAAACTAGGAACTGAGGTGGCGCAGGTGGCAGAACACCTCTCTCCCACATCGGAGGTTCCCGGTGAAGACAGGAAGAGAAGGATGAGACGAGAGGGCAGAAAACAGACACAGAGAACTGCCCAGCGAATGGACACAAAACAATAAATGGGGGTGGGAGGATTAAATGGATAAAGTAAATAAATAAAAAGCTAACTGGTGGCAATTTTCCAATACTGATGAAAAACCACCAATTCATAATTCAAGAAGTTTGGCAAATATCAGGCAGGAAAAATACAAAACAAAATTAACAAATACTCAGTTATAACATATTAAAATACTTGAAAATTAATGGCAAAAAGAAAATCACAACCACAACAATTTTAAATGCAAAAAATAAAAAAATAAAATATATTGATTAATCTAAAACACAAAGCAAGAAAAAATTACACAAAACAGGTGGATCATAGAAAAAAGTTATTTGTTAGATATAAAACCAACCAAAGCAGTAATTATGGCAAATGTAAATGGATGAAATACTCCAAAAAATACTAAGATTATCAGATAGTATTTAAAAAACCTAACTATGTGCTGCTTACAAGAGGATACACATTGAATGGAGAAGGATGGAAAAAATATATATCTAGCAAATACTAACTGAAAGGAAGCTGGTAGAGCTACATTAATGTCAAACAACTTGGACTTTAAGGAGGAAAGATTATTAGTAATAAATAAGGACCTTGGGCACTGATGAAAGGGTCGGTTCAACAGGAAGACATAACAATCCTAAATCTATACGTACCCAAAAATATATCTTCAAATTATACAAAACAAAAACTGAAAAAACTAAAAGGAGAAATAGGCAAACCACCAATTACAACCAGAGACTTTAACATATATCTTTCAATAGCTTATAGAACAAGCAGTTCACACACACAAAAATTAATACAAATACAAGATAACTGAATCACGCAATTAACAAACTTTACATACTGGAATATATAGAACAGTGCAATCAACTTCAACCTGGAATATATAGAACAGTGCAACCAACTTCAACCAATATGAATATGACATTATTCATATTTTTCAAATGCCATATTGATCATATGCTGGCCAAAAAGAAGCCTTAACAAAATTTCAAAGGATGGAAATCACAGTATGTTCTCTAACCATAGCAGAATTAAGTTAGAAAACAACAAGAAAATATAACTAGAAAGTTCCTAACTGCCTAGAAATTGGAGAGGGGAGAGGGGAGATGGAGAGGGGAGAAGGGAGAGGGGAGAGGGGGAAGGAGAGTCTAACAATACCAAGTGCTGGCAAAGATATGAACTAAAAGGGTACCCCTATATATTGCCTGGAGGGGTGTATACTGTTTACCATTTAAGAAAACAATTTAACAGTAGCAGGCAAAGGTGAAAATGTGTATGCCATACAACTTGTTGATTCCATTGCTAAGTATATCCCACAAAGAAATCTTTGCACATGTACATCAGAAGATATGTTCATAACATTGTTTATAATAACAAAAAACTGAAAATACACATGGTCACAGATAGAATGAATAAACAGTGGCATAATCCTACAAAGGAATACTCAGTACTGAAAATAAATGAACTACGTTTACAAGTATTAATAAGGCTGAATCCTATATATACAAATATATTTATACAATATATTTTATATTTTAGTTGAAATAAGCAAAACAATATTTTGTCTAGGAATAAAGAGATATGTGGTAAAACAATAATAAAAACAAGGTATTTTAAACATAATTCAGGGTAGTGGTCACCGGAAAGGGATATGATGAGGGAGGGACACATATAGCTTTTAAGATATCAGTAATTTTCTAAGTCTTAAGCTAGGTAGCAAGAACATAGATGTTAGTTTAATTATTATTATTATTATTATTATTATTTTTTTTTTGAGGCACCAGGGCCAGGGATGGAACCCAGAACCTTGTATGTGGGAGGTCAGCACTCAACCACTGAGCCCCATCAGCTCCCTATTTTTTTAAACAACATATATACACTATACCCTTTGAATATTTATTTTATACTTCATAGTATAAAATGATGGTCTCTTGACAAAGGGAAGAGAATGTGCAAAGGCATGAGAGCAAGAAAGGGTGACGAATTGTGAGGCTGGGGTGGAGAATTACTTTGGCATGGCTGGAGTAGGGTGTATGAAGGGGACAGAAATGTATGAGGCTATCAAGATGAACAGATGTTGGATCATAAATGGCCTTGTTTGAATAAACTTTTAAAGGATTTTAATAGAAGCATGACATGAACAGATTTCTAGTGTAGAAAAAGTTCTTTGGCTATAATGAGAATCACTGAGAAGGAGAGATGTAAGATTGGAGAACAATTAGGAGACTCTAGAATGGTAGGAGTAAAGATGGAACAGGTTAGAAGGACATTATGAAATTTAAAAACTAATTGAACAAATTCTAGGTTGTTTATCAGGTAACTGACTTGGACAAAAATCAGTCTGTCGTTAGCCAAAATGGGGAAAACAGAGTAATAGATTGGTTATTTTGACTGGGGGGATTGGCTATCCTGAATTTGATATGACACTTGTGCGGCATCCAGGTGGGGTGTACAGTAGGCAGTTAAAATGAAGTTTTATAGTTGCAGAATGCAGTCAGGGCTGTAGATGAAGGGTTGCACGTTAGATGATGAGTGCAGATGAAGTTGTTTACAGAGAGTAATTTCTAAAGATTGAAAAAAACAACCATATTTGTGGCAGTTTGGTATTGTTTATGAATTCCAAAAATAGATATTGGATTGTGTTGTAAACTGGTATGTTCCTCTGGGTATATTAGATTGTATTAGATTCAGTGGTTTCACTTTCACTTTATTAAATCAAGATTAGGGCTTTTATTTGACCATGTCATTAGGCGACTCAGTTTGAGTCCCCATCCCCCCCACCCCCACCCCTTTGTGGGCTATATAAAC
>JAQZBX010028389.1:0-27839 GCA_029593785.1 Cabassous unicinctus | reverse complement strand
GCTTCCTGCCGTGAGGTTGCTGCATCAGCCCACCGCACTGCTCAGGCCGGCGTGCCCTCACAAGGAGGTCTCAGGAAGCGAACCCGGGCCTCCCACATGGTAAACGGGGGCTCTATCCACTGAGCCACACCCGCTTCCCAATATTTGACTTTTAATGGAAGAGATTAATCCATTTACATTTAAGGTAATTATTGACAAGGAAGAAATTACTTCTGCCATTTTGCTCCTTGTTTTTTGTATGTCTTATGTGTTTCATGTTCCTCAATTTCTCTATTACTACCCATTTATTTTGCATTTATGTAATTTTTTTTTTCAGTCGCTATCTGCTCCCTGTGTCCATTTGCTGTGTGTTCTCTGTGTCTGCCTGTCTTCTCTTTAGGAGGCACTGGAAATCGATCCTGGGACCCCTGATGTGGAAGAGAGGCACTCAATTGCTTGAGCCACCTCAGTTCCCTGGTTTGTTGTGTCTCTCATTGTCTCTCTTTGTTGTTGTTGTTGCACCAGCTCTCTGCATGGGCCAGTTCACTTTCACCAGGAGGCCCCAGGAATCGAACCCGGGACCTCCCATATGGTAGACGGGAGCCCAATCGCTTGAGTCACATCTGCTTCCCTAGGTAATTTTTTGTAGTTTACCATTTCAATTGACTTCTTTTTCCTTTTTTATCTCTATACCTTTTAGCTATTTTCTTTGTGGTTACCTTTGTGCTTACAATTAACATCTTAAGCTAATAACAATTTCATTTGAATAATAACTTAGTTTCAGTAGTATACAAATGCTAATTTCCTAAAAATTTCTGTCCCTCCCCCTTTATAATGTTATTGTCTTAGATTACATCTTTAGTCATTGTGTGCCCATTAACATAGATTTTAATTATTATTTTACATATTTGTCTCTTAAGTTGTATAGCAGTTATCATTAAAAGAACAATAATACAAGATTTTATATTTAGCTATGTAGTTATCTTTACCAATATTCTTTATTTCTTGTTATGGATTCAAGTGACTGTCTAGTGTCCTTTTATTTCAGCCTGAAGGGCTCCGTTCAGCATACCTTGCAGGGCACGTATTCTGGTAATGAATTCCTTTGGGTTTTATCACGTCTTAATTTCTCCTTCATTCATGAAGTATAATTTTGACAGATATAGAATTATTGATCAACAGTTTTTTTTCCTCTAAGGACTTCAAATATGTCTTCCCACTAACTTCTGGTCTCCATAGTCTCTGATGAGAAATCATCTGTTAATCTTATTGAGGATCCTTTAACATGACAAGTCACTTCTCTCTTGCTGCTTTCAAAATTCTCCTTGTCTTTGGGTTTTGACAATTTGATTATTATGTGTCTTGGTGCACATCCCTTTGAGTTTATCCTGCTTGAAGTTTGTTGATTTTCTTTTTTTTTTTTTTCTGAGGTACTGGGCCAGGGATTGAAACTGAGATCTCATATATGGGGAGCTGGCACTCAACCACTGAGCCACATTGGCGCCCCTGAGTTGTTTTTGTTTTGTTTTGTTTTGTTTCCATTTTGTTTTGCTTGTTGTTTGTTTTTCTCAGGAGGCACCAAGAACTGAACCTGGGACCTCCCTTGTGGA
Organism: Cabassous unicinctus; assembly: GCA_029593785.1. Classification (NCBI taxonomy): domain Eukaryota; kingdom Metazoa; phylum Chordata; class Mammalia; order Cingulata; family Chlamyphoridae; genus Cabassous; species Cabassous unicinctus. The sequence continues at coordinate 26,250 of JAQZBX010028389.1, read as the reverse complement.
AGGCGGGAGCTCAACCCCTTGAGCCACATCCGCTCCCCATCATTGAGTTTCTTGATAAGCACATTCACATCTTTCATCAGATTTGGGAGATTTTCAGCCATTATTTCTTCATATACTTTTTCTGTCCTTTTTTTTCTTCCTCTTTCTCATCCTTCTAGACTCCTATGATATATGTTTGTATACTTGATGATGTCCCACAGGTCTCTTAAGCTCTGTTCATTTTTCTTCATTCTTTTTTATTTCTGCTCCTCACACTGGATAATAGAAATTATCTTATCGTCAAGTTAAATGATCCTTTCTTCTGCCTGCTCAAATCTGCTAGTGAATCCCTCTGGTGAGATTTTCACTTTAGTTATTGCACTTTTCAGCTCTAAAATTCCTGGGTTTTATTTTAGTGATCAGAATATATTTTATTTTGCAACAATACATATATGAGTGATTGTGTTTCTAGCCCAGGCTCTATCTTCAGGCTGTTCCCGCTTCTTGGGACTTAGCCTAGCTGATAACCTGCTAAACTAAGGGCTGTGTGCCTCAGATGGTCTGTCTTTGGACCTGATGGCTTTTGAGATGTGTTCAGCTGGGCTGGGCTAGAGGGGTATCCCCAGGCACAAAGCAGGGACAGAACCCAGGGTAGCATTCAGGGTCTGCAAGAAGCCCAGGGTCTGTTTAGTTACTTTTAATAATTTCTATCTCTTTATTTGTTGCAAAGAATGTTTTCCCAATTTCCTTTAGTTCTTTGTTCATGGTTTCCTTTAGCTCATTGAACACATTTAGTGTGTTTAATAGCTCCAATGTATGAGTTTTCTCAAGATGAGTTTCCTCAGGATGATTCTGTTTTTTTGTTTTTTTGTTTTTTGTTTTTCCATAGGAATGGGCCATACTTTTCTCTTTCTTCATGTGTTTTGTAGTTTTTTGTTAAGAACTGGACATTCTGTTTATTATGTTGTTGTAACTCTGGAAATCTCATTTTCCTACTTCTCTGGGATTGCTGGTTTTTTGCTTGTTGAGGGATTGAGTCACCCATTTGTGACTTTTCCAAACTATTTTTGTTCCCAAATGGGGAAAGTAAAGAGGGGAACAAATGGGTACTGCCTCTTAAGACTCTTCTGCCACTATTGCTGGTGGGGGTGGGGTGGGGTTGGGTTAAAACAATGGCCACTCTCTGTGATTATCTCAGCAATCAAAAGGAGTTACCAGCAGAGAGGGTGTAGTTCAGTGGTTGAGTGCTGCTTTGCATGTACGAGGTCCTGGGTTCAATCCCTGGAGGTACTGGTAGTTGGACCACACCCCTTCAGTTTTTGGAGGACAGGATCCTTATTGCCCATCATGGCACAAGCAAGCTTCAATGGGAATGTGGGTTGCAGGACCCAGAGCTGCCTGCCAAGAGGCTGGGGAATGGTAGATAATAGGGACTACAAGGAAAGTAAAATTCACTAATATTTACTGAAAATTATCAGCATTTCATCCAGCTCTTTCCTGGATGCTGCAATTGCTTGATTTGACTTCAGAATTCCAAAATAGTCAACTATTTTGAAACTTTCTGCCAGTTCAATAGTTGTTTCGGTGGAGGGACCACTTTCTGGAGTTTTCTACTTTACCATCTTCCCACAATCCTCCCTTCCCCCACTTTTATTTTTTTTACATAGAACGTTCAGTGTGGCCAAAAACCAGCTGCTGGGAAAACAAAAAAATTCTAATTTCCTGACTTGTAAGTTTCATTGTATTGACATAGCTTCATATTAAATTTCCTTAGCTTTGAGATTCAAACAAAGCACTCCTAAGAAGAAAATGGAAATAAAAGAATAATTGCACAATGGAATACATGTTCATTTGGAGATGTCATTGAAATTCTCACAATTACTCATTAAAATAAATGCATGCATGTAACAAGCGAAATAAATATTTTTACTTCCATAGGCATGCAGCTATGTAATTGTATTCAAGGAATATAAAGAAGATCATGCTTGCTTTATCCATGCCACAGCATATTCCCTTTTTGATATTTTAATGTCAAGCAATTCTGTCAAACTTAGCAAAAGAGAGCATTCTTCCAAAAAATTAAATATGTTTAAATATTAATTTAAAAAAACAAAACTATTTCTAGCAATGCAGGCAGAAATGTCACAAATAGTTCAAAGCCAGTAAGACAGTATTTTAAAACATTTAGCCAATTCAGAACTATCCCCACCAAACTGGAGGTTACCCAATGCTGAAAAAATATTCCTTTGGCTTTACAACAAAAAAAATTCAATTTCCATTGTCGTTTCTTCCTTATTTTTCCCTATTAGTGTCTTCCCTGTCATCTGTTAACATTTGTAAAAAGATCTAAGAAATTTTTTTACATTCTAATTTTAAAGATATTCTTTATTGTGGCTAGCAAAGTATAGTTACACAAAATCAGTTCATTTGAAAATTATATTTCAAATGAAAGCAACTTGTAACCCATGGTTAGAAGAGGATTTGTGGGACAGTTTTGTTTTGATAGATTAACAGTGTTGTAAAATCAGTATGTGCCTAATAAATACATGTTAAATAATGAGAGTGTAGTAAGAGAGATGGTTTCTTTTTGTGAGGGAGTCCTAACAAAAACTATGAAGACCCTTCTAAAACCACCCATATATAAAAGTGTGGAAACCATTATATTAGAGTAAGAAAGAATAATATTGTTGAACTTTGGTAAGAAACATCAAAATTGTTAAATTACCTTAAATCATTTTATTATAAAATTTCAATTTAAAATCATAAAACAAGACATGCTTATAGTGAAAATTTGGAGACCTATGTGTCTTGAAAGAAGAAAAAAAATCACTCAGTTTTATCAGCCAAAAACGACTGAAATTTGATTAATTTCTTCCCATTATTTTTCCTATGAATATTTTTAAAACTTTACATAGCTATGACCATAATCTCATACAAATTTTGGGTAGTGATATTTTCAATTCACATTACAACATAACTTTTCTATGTTATTACAAACTGTAATTATCCTTTTAATTTTTCACTATAAGCAATGTTGGTCAGATTATCTTTGGGTAACTTAATTTTAAAATTGTATTTTAATTACTATAGTGGGTTTCTTGGATCTGTTTCTGAGGCATTAAAAATGCTTTTTACTATCTCATTAATGCTGTCTAATATGTGCTGTGTGAGAAACAGGAGGTAAGTTTAGTAAAAAACAGGCCACCAAATAGACCCAAATTGACTGAGGTCAAACTTAAATAGACAAGAAAGTGGCCTTAGCTCTCAGATCTCTGCATTAGTATGAAAGTGGAGCATTGTGTAATTAATGAACCAGTAGCTATAGTCCCACGGCACCAGGTGGGTGCTCTGACCATTGCAACGATGGAGATACTTGGTAGGACTGAGTCCAGAGCCCGGGTTTCCTGCGTCCCACTCCTGCATCACTTCTGTTTATCTACACAAGTCATGGCAATGATTCCAGAAAATGCTTAAAGTGCTGCTTAGTTTTGAACTAGGCATAAATTATACTTAATAGATATCTCTGCCATATGATTTCAGAAATCTTGATTACAAGTTTATTTAACTCGGGGTTTTCAAACGTTTCTTGCAATGGAAGTCTTGTCTTAAAAATATTACTCATATTCCCAATTTATAAAAGACATAAAAGCAGAACTTGTGTAGGGGGAAGAATGCAGTCCTGTTGTTGTCTCCCCAGGCCTCCCTTGAGACAGGCATCCAGGCAGCCCCTGAACTGCCTCCAGGGAACCTTAGGGCTTTGAGGAACACAGTTGGTAAAACAAAAATATTCTAGTTTTCATTCACTCTGGGCATAGAATGTGAAGAAAGGGACTTTCTCAGAAGCCTAATGTATCTAAAGAATTAATAGTTATGAACATAGCTTTTCATTTTTTTCCCAAGGCAACTGGTTCTCTCTTCTGAGTAGCCTCCTTGTTCCCAGTTCCTGGAAATTTCAAATCAGGAGGTGACCTTTACAAGTTGATGTGCGTTGACTCCATGTCCAGATCATTCCCTCTTCAATTCCCGGCATCCCACTTCCTCTGCATTTTCTCCTCTCTATACAACTAAAGAGCTCAACAGTGATTCTAAGTGTGCTGCTTGTGTAGCACTTCTCCACAAGTACTATTTCAAATCTGAATACATTGTTTTTTACAAGTGAGGCAGCTAAAAACGAGAAGTTGTAATGCAATAAAAACATGCAATTCTGTGAGAAAAAAAATGGTCCTTCCTTTTTGGGACTCTGAGTTGCATTTGCAGGAGTGGTAAAGACTTCGTGCTGATCCAAATACACCTTCTTGTCCAACTCTTCCCCTCCCCAACCCCTCCTCATACTCCTAAGCCCCAACCAACCTCCAGGAGCTATCCCTAACCAAGAATTAGGAGAAATCCAAGTGACCCATGTCAGTAATGACTGATATTTTGATTATATTTTCTAAACTAGCTGTCTGAAAATTATAGAACATATATGTGGAAAAGAAGATGAAGATAATTATGTTTATTCAAAAGAACAGGAAGGTCTCACATTCTTAAATCATAAATATGGCATTTATAGTTCATGGATATTGTTGGTGCATCGCCACTCAAATCTTTTGTCATAGGGCATATTTTAGAAGATTTTCAGACTGGAATTGTTGTGATTAACTGAGAAGTGAAAATCAATAAGATGGTCCAGATTGCAGCATCACTAATGGAGCCCTGCTTTTTAAAGGGCTAAGCCTGATTATGATTGAAGCTCCTCTTCAACGACGGTTCTCATGCACATTGGCCAGGCTCTGGTAGATCATATTCAAACTCATGATGTTATTTCAGTTAGAGATATTAAGTGGCTGAGCATAAGAGAGGCCCATTGGGCTGGTCACTTCCTGGGATTTAGCTGCACAGGCTTAGGCTACAAACACTTGACTGAGTGCAGATGAGAAGTCCATTATCTCCTCAGCTAGGAGGCCTACTGTGGCCTTCCCCTGGCAGAACCCAATTCCCATCACCCAACCAACTATCAAAATCAGACACAGCTGACAACTATTTAATGCCCCCACCCAGCTTTTCCCAGTCACTTTCTATAGCTCCCATCTTGATTTCTAAAGTTAGGACTACCTCTGACCTAATTTTTGAGGCCCCTTGATAATGATTTTGCCACTAAAATATTTTTGACAGCTTAACTTAATTTAAGCAATTATTTTAGTTTCTTGGCTGCTAAAACAGATACCATACAATAGATTGGCTTAAATAATGGGAATTTATTAACTCACAGTTTTGACGTTAGGAGAAGTCCAAAATCAAGGCATCAGCAAGGCAATGCTTTCTCCACAGAGACTGTGGCATTCTAGGCTGGCTGTTGGCAATCCTTGGTCTTGGTTTTTCTGTCACATGGCAATGCACATGGTGATGACTTCTCTTTCTCCTCCAAATTCTGCTGCCTTCTGGCTTCTTCTTGTGGCTGTCTCCCTCTGTGGCCTTCTCTGCACAGCCTCTGGTAATGGGATGAAGACCCATCCTGACTCAGTTGGACCACTGCTTGATTGAAGTAACCTCATTAAAAAGTCCTGTTTACAAGAGTTCACACCCACAGGAATGGATTAAGAACATGTTTTTTTCTGGGTACATAACTCCAAGCCACCACAGCAATTCTGACATGGAAAAATATAAATTTAGAAACAGGATAAATTAAGGGACAGTAATTCCTTTTACAAAAGTTTTCCCAATCAGGCTTCTATTAAAAGCAAGTTCCTCTCCACTTAAAATTCCATTCCGTTTTTTAAAACGTTTACAAAAAGTTTTTCTGTGAACACAGGTACACATGAAGTAAGGTAAATCTATATCTTTTTTTTTTTAGTTAGGTATATCTAGCCCAGCTGCCTACTGTGATAACCTGTTCATTAGCATACTCCGAATTGGGAGATCTCCATTCCATGTGTCACGTTCCCTTCTCATTATGCTTCCTGGAATTACTTTCCAAATAAACTCCCTATGTTCAAATCCTTGTCTCAGGATCTGCTTTTGGGAGACTCAAGCTAAGACAACTTAATCATCCCAGAACTAGCAACATCCACATCCCCACGTGGCTAGTGGAGGATATCTGTCTTGCCTCTGGTCTGTGTTTCTTCTTTTGTTGCCCTTTGATCTGCTGCCACATCCCACGCCTTCCACCCTGTTTTGCACTGGAGTAGCTGCTTCCTTTTATTCAACTGGTGCAAGCGATGTATGGGGCTTGTGGTTCTCCACTTTAGCACCACTGCACATTGAAGCTCCCCCCGGAGTTTCTGTGGCTGGGTGTGGGGCGACCGTCAGTCTGTCCCACTGTTACCTGGAAAGGTGTGCATTTATATCCCATCGCCTGCTGAGCTTATGAGCATCTCACTTGCCAATAAAGCCCTTGAGAGCCAAGGCCAGGCTGTTTCTTCCTTGACTCTACTGATAGTCTGGGTTCTGTTTTCACCCCTCACATCTTCTTTGCCTCAGTTTTGTCTTCTGGTTTCACTCATCCTGTCTAGCTTTCCCTCTCAGGGTTCTCTGAACTCAGTCCTTTGGCCCAGTGTGGCCAGTCTCCTCATTCGTTCAACTTCTTGTTCTTTGTCCAAGCAAGCTATACATTTTTTCCTTGCCTAAGATGTCAAATTGCATTTATTTTCCAACTTATCATCTTAATTATCTCTTTCGAGTGGGCTTATTTTGTGTCAAGTAGATCCTTGAGGACAAGGGCCATGGTTTAAGTCTACTTTCTGGCATTATGTATTGCACGAGGCTGTTGATTGAAACCATGCCTCCTACCCTCCGAGTGGAGTTGGGAGCTGGGCAGGTGTACTCTGCTCCCACATGAAAAGCTAACTAACTTTGCACAGGGCCCAAAACTAAACCTGACATTCTTTTGCTATCACCATTCTGCAACTCCCACCCTTTCTTTTGTACATGACAGCATCCTCCCAAGTGTGAATGAGCCTGGAAACCACAAACAAATCTACCTCCTTGTCTACATTGCCTTCTGGATTCCCATAAGATGCCAAGTCTTAGCAAGTCTGTCTGCCTAAGGCATCTCGTATCCCCAACCAAGTTCAAACCTTTGTTACCCTGGTTCTTATGATAGTCTTTTAACTGTTCTTCTTTGTCTTCATCCATACATAGATGAGAAAATGGAGGCTCAGAACTTAAGCAACATGTCAAGGTTGCACAAATGATACTAGAACTAGGGATCAAACCCAATTCAGTTTTGCCCCAAAGCCAGCATACTTTCTACTACCTGTTCAGTGCTCTTTCCAACTTCCTAGAACTTAAAATGTTCTGCCTTTTAGTACAGTGATTTATGAAACGTTTTTATTCACATTATCAGATTATATGCTGAGGGAAGGCTGCCTTAATTTTCCTCCTATCTTGGGCATTTATCTTGCATTTAGTAGTCACTTCAAGAGTAGGTACTCAATTGGCAATGGGTGATACCAGAAATAGCAGCTTAGGAGACAGGTTTGGAGAAGGCTTGTAGGAGGAGAGGGAAGAGATGGTTTTTGAGGTGGGCTTGAGAAGACAGGAATCTGGAGAGGCAGAAGGGAAGGAGTTGGTCTGGGGTGGGCATAAGGTCATGAGTTCAGAGCTGTGGCAGTGAACCTGGGGAGGGAGGATGTCTGGGGGGCCCTGGCATTTCTATAGTGTCCAGGTACGCACACCAAGCAATTTACTTCTTCAGACTTTGGTTTCCTAATGTGTAAAGAGGGGGAAAAATAGTACATACTATTTGGGGGTTCATATGAAAAATGAAGTAATCCGTGTAAGGGACTTAGCACATTATATGGACCAAATGCATTTTATCTATTATTAATAAACAGTATTGAATATTATTATTTATAACATGGTCTGAAAGTTCACGTGTCCCAATCTAGCTTCCTGAATAAATTATTTAACTTACATGCCATTACAGTTGACTGATTAAAAAAACCAAAATCATTTAAAAGTGCTTATAAATTCATAAGGACCTTTTGGTTACTGTTTATTCTAATCAATGGATACCAGGAGTTCCTGAATATATTTTAATTTTACAAAGGATTCTCATAGTCAAAAATCTTGGAAACCAAACTGTTGCGAGGCAGGAGAGTGCTAAATATATTCGGGGTAGAGCAGACTAACCTGGCTGAGTGGGAGACTTGGGTCTTGGGAATAGGCTGACCTGGCTATTCTTTCAAGGAATCATTAGTCTTTCAGAATTTTGGGTTCCTCATCCTTAAAATGGGGATAACATTACCCCAGGGCTACAAGAGGGGTTTGTTAAATTGGATACTGTACGTAAAGTGCTTAGCACAATGCACAAGAATTACAGATGAGAAAATTGATGATAACGGTCCTGATGTTTGTGAGGCCCAATAACAACTGTTCTCAAAGTGTGATTTTGTAACAGCACAGTTAGCACCATGGAAAACTCGTTAGAAATGCGAATTCTCAGGTCCACCCCAGACCTACAGAATCAGGAAACTCTGGACTTGGGGCACAGAATCCTAGTGATTCTGATGCATGCTCAACTTTGAGAACACCTCGTTAACAGGGAGCCACTGCGAGATTTTGGACAGAGGTGTGGTCTGATGAAGATGACAGTTGAACACGTATGCTCAGTGTATTCTAGTTTCATTGAATTAAACTGCCTAACTACCTGAGGGGTTCCCAGATTGCTGAAAGAACCCTGTTTGTTGATCCTTGTTGACCTCTAGGCACAAAACATGGTTTATTACTTATGGCCTCCAAACACAGTTCACACTCATCTACCCAGGGCTGTGAGGAACGCAGCACAAGGCAGCGAGCGGAGCTGCGGTGGCTCCTGCTACTGAAAACCTCCTGGGGCCGCCGAGCCGAACGATGCTCAGCGAAGCCCGCGACTACACCCGCGCCACACATGTAGCCTGGAAAAGAAGATAAAGGAAAAGAAAACCACGTAGGGAAACCGGAAATGAGGGTCTTAAAGGAAGACTATTTGGTGGAGGTTGGGGGGCTGGGGAGAGACGGGGGTGAGGAGAAAGACAGGCCCCTCCGCCGCTCGGCGACATCCCGCTTTCGAGGCCGGCGGCGCAGGGCGGGACACACCCTCTCGTGGAGAGGCAGACGGGCTGGTCCGCTTCAGAGCGTTTGCGGCCAAGTTTATTTTCTTTGATTTATTGTTGGTTTGCGCCAGGCGGGGGCATTTGCTGAGCCATCGCACCTTCCTGAGGAGGCCGCGGCCCTCCCCCTCCTCCCGCGCCGCGGCCCCGGGGCCCCACCCTCGGCGCCCGGCGGGACTGCCCCGCTGCGGGCCGCGGCCCGGCCATTGTCCCGGCCCCACCCCTGCTGCATATTCACGCTCGGCCCGCGCCTCCCCCAGCGGGGCTCGGGGTGTGAGAGCGTTTCCGCTCGCCTTTCCTGTCGGAGGAGGAGAGGGGGAGCTGTTTGCGCTCTCCTCAGGCTGTATTTTTGGTGCCCCGTTTCCCCTCCTCCCTCTCCGCCCCCCATTCCGCCTCCGCCTCCGCCTCCCGGCTCAGCTTTGTCTCGCCGCCCCGCGCGCACCCGCTCGGCTCTCGGCGGCGCCGGGCCCCACGCTCCGGGCAGCGTCCTCCATGCGCGCGGCGCGGGCCGCGGGGCGCCGGGGGGCCTGAGCGCCGCCCCCGCGCCATGGTGTGAGCGCCGCCGCCGCCCGCGCACGCTCCGTCCGTTTGGGCAGAGCCCAGAGCCGGGCCGAGAGCGGGGCCGAGCCCGCCGCCCTCGCCGCCGCCGCCCCGGCCCCGCGCGCAGGGTCTCGGGCCGGCCCGGCTGCCCGTGCAAGGAGGCGCGGCCGGCCGCGGCCTTCGGCTGAGAGGGACACACGCAGGTCGTTATTTATTAGTGCTTCGGTGGTCGAAGGGGAAAATGGCGAACGACTCCCCTGCAAAAAGTCTGGTGGACATCGACCTGTCCTCCCTGCGGGTGAGTGGCCGCGGCGAGGGCGCGGGCGCGCGGGGGCGGCGGCCCCTTTGTCTGCGGGGCGGCGGGTGCGGGGGGCGCGGGGCGCTGGCGGCCGCCGGGGGAGCCGGCCCCGGGGCGAAACCCGCCTCGCCGTAACCGCCCTTTCTCTCCAGCGGCCCCGCTTTGTCTCATCTTTTGCTGCTTTTAAATCGTAATCCCTCCCCTCCTTCCTCCCCAGGATCCTGCTGGGATTTTTGAGCTGGTGGAAGTGGTTGGCAATGGCACCTACGGACAAGTCTATAAGGTCGGTGTGGGGCGCCTTCTTTGTTTCCCGTGGCGTGCTGAAACTTCTGGTTGGGAAGCGAGGACGAGGGGGATGAACGCGCTGCTCACTGGAGGCCACGCCGCTTGGCCAAAGTTAGGAAAAGGGGTTTCTCCTGGCCGTCTCGCGCCGAGTTTATATTCTTTAGTGGCCTCAAAAGCCCTCATTTCCTGGCTTTGAGATAAGGAAATAGACGGCACTCCTAGGCATGCACTTCTCTAAAGTAACGTGGAAATACACCTCTCCCAGGACAACCTGCAGCCCTCTTTTTATTTCTTCCAAATCTGGCCTCCGGAGGTGTGGTGTGTGAATTTAAGCACCGAGTGTAGGCCGGCCTGGCTTCGGTGGGCTGGAGGCCCAGCCTTGGCCTTCTTGGAGATTGTCGTGGGCTTTCCACGTTTGGGTGCTGGCCAGCTGCTCGGCGTGCAGAGTTTGGTGGTAGCCGGGACCACTTCCTCTCTGTTAGGAACTCTGCTGATGGATTCGTATTTTGGGGAAGCAGGGAGAGGTGTGTGTGTGGGCAACAGGAGGAGGAAGAATTACAGTGTGAAGACGATAGAATCTGAATTCCAGGAATAACCTGTTTGACAGGTGTGTAATTGAAACAAATGAGGGAGAGTGAGGAGCAAGAAGGATACCCGGGTTTCACACCCACCCCAGGTCTTTCTCTTTCTTTTTGTAACACCGCCCCCCCCCCCTTACATGAAACTACCAAATCTGTAGACAGGATGAGTCTGCCATGAGTAGCTGACACCAGATGTGACTAACACTGGTGTTCATTTAATCCAGTGCACATTCTAAAGATGCTCGAAGAGCTGTAGGTAATGGAGGAGCCAGGCCTTGACAATGTAGAACAGAATGTTAAATTCTCTCTGCCCTCATTTGCTTCTTATTGCTTAAGGTTTTCTAAAAGTTCTCTGCACGGGGATGGGAGGGGTTGGAGGGGTCTAGCTGTTAGAGAGGGTACAGAGATTGGGCTAGGAAAAAACCTCATGAACAAGGGCTTTGTGGTTCCCTGTGAAGAATTGTCATTGTCTCATTAGAATGGGGGAAGGGATTTGGAAGCTGACCGGCGATTTCTCAGGCCAGATTAAGTGTGGATCCTATTGTCTCTCTTCTGCTTTATGAACAGGATTTATCTATCACTTGAACGCCTCTCCCCAACCTCAACTTCCCCTGCCTTGGGCATTGTACAGGCCTGTGGTCTGAAGTTGAAGCAATATTTTTAGGTGGTCTCCAGTGAATTGGCGTGTGCTTTGTTGGTTAACTGTTTGGTGGTGGTGGAGTGAGGCAGATTTTTGAATTTGAAAGGGAGCCTGTTAACTCCAAACTCTTGGGCTCAAAGTCTTTGGAAATTTTTGGAAAAGATTGTGTTGCAATTCACCGAGTGGCCTGGTAACTAGCTTAAAGACGTTCTCCCTAGGCCCAGTGTTTGTTGAAGCACCAGTTTTTTCTAACCCAGTTTTTCTGGCTAAATCTGAGTGCTGAGTGTACTCTTCCAAGTGCGTTAGCCAAAGCTTGTTTTTGACCTGGTTACACAGTGGTTGGATTGTTTGTATCTTATTCGGTCAGCATGGATGTTAAGGGCAGTGAAGTAAGCTAGAAGGCATCAATCTGCTTTTAAAGCATAAGAAAAATGAAGGAATGAACCGGAGTGTTAATTAATTGCTTCTAAGAAGTGGGGTGGGGTGGGTGGGCGTGGGAGGCCCTTTATGGTAACAGTTTGGACAGATTCATTGTTAAGTTTCCCCTCCCTTGTTTCCTCATTGGTTCTATCCCCTGCCTCCCAAGCCCCAACCCACTAAGCTTTTGAAGTAGATTTGCTGAGCCCTACATTTGGGAAGTATTTGGGATACCAGCAGTGACACAGCTCTTTGACTACAAAGTCTGTTCAGTTGAGGAGAAATTTTCTAATTACGCAAACCTAAGGAATTAAGAAATCCATGCAAAGGTGGCATATGCTGCAGATGAAAATAATGCTTGAGATTTTGCTCACAAGCAGGTACATTTAAAAAATTATTGTGGGAATTTTCAAATATCTACAAGTAGAGAGGCCAGATCACCCAGTTTAACAGTAGACAGCACATGATTAATCTTACTTCATATAAATATATTTCTCCTCCCCTCCATCATCCTAACATAAATCCCATATACCATGTCATTTCATCCATAAATATGTTGGTATGCATCTTTTTTGGTTTTTGCATAATCACTATGCCATTATCACACCCAAAAAGTTAATTCCTTAATGTCAAATACCCAGTATTAACATTTTCCTGATTATCCCATAAATGTTTTCTTACTGTCACAGGAAGTTCTTTAATGCTTACAAACTGTACTACTAGGGAGTTCAATCTTAGAGATGGTGAAAACAGGGACAGGTAGCATCTCTGTTTTCTTTAAATGTATAAATTCTAGAACCATTTGCCATTGTGCATAGGGGTTTATTTTGGATTTTCCTTGGCATGATTTGCATATAGTGGTTTTTTGCATTAGATTATTAATGTGCTAGCATTTTTATTGCTGTGAAACATCCATCAGTGTTAATAGCATCAGAATTTGGAAAATGTGTGACTAATTTGTTATTTATAAGGAGGCTTATTAATGTAATTTCAGTTAAAACTGAACAACCTGAAGTTCTTATTCCAAAGTTTTATGTATTTCTACTTGTATTTTTTTCTCTGAACTTTTCATTTTTTTAGTGATAGAGGTTGCTTATTTTGAAGTGAATGAGTTGAAAGAGGGCACCTTCTGAGTTTTGATATGGTGTCTGACAGATTTTTTTTGGATAGCTTCTGTTTGTTTATAGCTGACAAAAATGGTAATTGATGATTTACCATTAAACAGTTATAACTTCATCTCTTAAAAAAAGGAGTTAAAAAACAGGGTATATTCTGTTTAGAGAAATTTATTTTTAACTTTAGGTTTTTGAGGGAACATAGAGAAGGAGACTCATAAATTAAAACTTAGAAAAAAAACATTGTGGATTTATGTTCCCAAGGTAACATTCAGAATACTGCATATTTATATATAAGAAGCATCTGTAGAGTGATTTTGTGCCAGACTACTTATTGATTCTCCAGGTCGAATAAATACAGTGACTTTTTATTTTCATCAAACAGGGGGTAGTAATGGTGTGAAAAATCAAAACCAGAGATAATAAATCAGAGTTTGTTTCTGTGTTATTTTGGGTTTTATTTTTAATATTTATTTGGCTATTTTTGTTTTCTTCTTGGGGTAATTGTACTGGTATTTTGTATTTTGTGAGCATACAATGGCTGGTGTTCCAAAATCTCTTGATTAGGAGGAGACAGCCAGCATGAGAAGGACAGCCTGTCCCTTGAAAGGCACTGGAGGGTAGTCAGAGGGGGCTAAGGGAGAACATGGGCCTCAGAGTTTTATAATTCTGCTGGTAAAATGGCAGGCGGCAGGGCTTACTCAGTGGAGGAACAATAGACTTTGTGGAGGACTGCACGCATCTGACCCTATCCTTGGAGGAAAGGAAGCTTGGAGGCTCCAAGGAGTCTTGAGGCTGAAGAGGAGGGTGCTCTGTAGAGGCCAGAGAAGTCGGTGGTAAGGAGAGCTGACCCTGAGGGTTTGCCATCCAACAGGCACTGAGCCAAGTGCTCTATCACTCATTTCGTTGAAGAAAGGCGGGAAAGGGGGTGGGCAGGCAGCATAGCAGAATGGCTGAGGGTGTGACCCTTGGGGGTGGCAAGAGGTTTAGGGATTAGTGGGAATCTTAGCTGGAGTTGAGGAGGGGACCTCATTCTTTAAGCTGTAAGAAGTCATTGAAAGTTATTTTTGGGCATTGGGGATCCCAGGGAGTAGTGAACTTGATCAGATGTTGTTTTGGGAAGGAGGAGATTAGATGGTTGGCATGGCAGTGGTCCGGAAGAGAGGAGCTGAAGGCCGATATACGGTATTAGGTAGTAGCAGAGGCAGTGGGGAAAAACAGGTTTTGAGGTGATTTGGAAGGGCTTGGTAGGAGTGTGGATTCTTGAGTGTTCTTCCTTGCTGTATTTTACCTGCTGAATTCTTGTATTCTCTGCAGACGTTGTTACGGCCTTTTAAGTGGGTACACTGCCCACTGGATTGTGAAGAGCCTTGGGCTTACCAGGGTCCAAGTGCTAAGATTACTTTCAATTGCTCAGAGACCAAGTGCCATTTTAATTGTCTGGTTTTTAAGAATGATTAGTGGTGAGTGGGTATAGCTCAGTGGCTGAGCACCTGTTTCCCGTGTATGAGGGAGGTCTTGGGTTCAATCTCTGGTACCTCCTTAAAAAAAAGATTAGTCTAACATTTTGGAACAGGCACTTGAACTTTTATGTAGGATTCTCCAAATGTTATCTTTGAAGTGTAGTCTCTGGTTCTTAATTCTAGGTAAAGATCCTGTGGGACAAAGTGAATTTTGTAGAACTAGATGTTTTCTTTAGGAAAAGAATTAGTATCAGCTTATCTGTTGCTAAGTGGCATGTACAGACTTGTTCTGAGACAGAGTTCCTTCATGCTAAAAGGATTCTGGACTTGGGCAAGGCTGGAGGAAGCCTTGTTTATGTATTGGTGTGTAGCTCTCTTAAGAAAAATCAACTCCAAACTTGGAAAAGTTGCTTTACTGAATTAGGAATATTAAAAAGCTGTATAGAAAATCCAACCACCAAACAAAATTCTGCTGATTAGGGATTTATTTTTATTTTTAATTTTGAAATATTTTCAAGCTTACAAGACAGTTACCAAAATAATTCAACCCCATTCAGGAAATTCCAACATACCTTTATCCCTGCACATACCTGGATCCACCAATTTTAACATTTTGGCACATTTTCCATATCATTCTATCTAAATTATCTATCAATCTATTTTATGAACTCTTCAGTATAGGTTGTATACATCATACTCCTTGAACACTTAACACTGCCATGTACATTTCCTTAAGAACAAGAACATTCACTTCTGTAACTGTCATAAGTGCTCTTAACAAGTGCAAGAAATTTAACATTGATATAAAGCTTGCAGCTTATATTCCATTTTTTTCCCCCATAGGTCCCAATAATGTCTCTTTGAGCCTTCTCTCCTACCTTTCTAGATCCCATCCAGGATCATGTATTGCATTTAATTCTCATCGTCTCTTTAGATGCTCTTTATTTATTTTATTTTTTTAAATAATTGTGGCAACATGCACAACATAAACTTCCCATGTCAGCCACTCCCAGGCACACCACTCAGTGGGATTAATCACATTCACAATATTGCGGTACCATCACCACCTTCCATTACTGAAACCTTCCTGTCTCCCCAAACAGAAATCCTACCCCATTATGTACCAACTCCCCATTTCCCCTGTACCCCTTCCCCACTGCTGGCATCCTGTACTCTTAATTTCTGTCTCTATGAGCTTTGCGTATTTTCTGATATTTTCTTTGTAGTTACCATCATCGGACTTAATGTAACATCTTGAGTCTACAACACTCTAGTTTGCTTTGATATCAACTTAACTTCAGTAGTATACACAAATTATGTTCACATAATCCTCAATCCCCCTACCTTTATGTAGTTCTTGTCACAGATGACATGTTTATACATTTGTACTTACTACGTTTTATGCATTTGCATTTTAGATCCTGACATTAATTCCAAGAGACCCAAAACATCGCTGTGGACCCTAGTCAGAGAAGGGGTGCTTATGGAGGTCAGGTGATCGTTGGAGTTTTAGCTCAGGTCCATCACACAGTGGGGCCAGTGGGTTCCCGGACCCATTCTGTGGTTACTTCCCCAGTTCTGGAATGCATGTTTAGAATAGATATACTCAGCAATTGGCAGAATCCCCCTATTGGTTCCCTGACTTGTGGAGTGAAGGCTATTATGGTAGGAAAGGCCAAGTTGGAAGCCACTGGAATTGCCCCTACCTAGCAAAATAGTAAATCAAAAGCAATGCCTCATTCCTGGAGGGAATGTAGAAATCAGTGCCATCATCAAGGACTTGAACGATGCAGGGGTGGTGATTCCCACCACATCCTCATTCTACTCTCCTGTTTGGCCTGTGCAGAAAACAAATGCATCTTGGAGGATGACTGGATTATTGTAAAGTTAACCAGGTGGTGACTCCAATGTCAGCTGCTGTTCCAGATGTGGTATCATTGCTTGAGCAAATCAACACATTCCCTGGTACTTGGTATACAACTGTTGATCTGGCAAATGATTTTTTCTCAATTGTTATTAGTAAGAACCACCAGAAATAGTTTGCTTTCATCTGGCAAGGCCAGCAGTATACTTTTACTGTCCTGCCTCGGGTATATCAGCTCTCCAGCCCTATGTCATAATATTGTCCACAGGGAACTTGATGGTCTTTCCCTCCCACAAGACATCACACTGGTCCATTATATTGATAGCATGTTGATTGGACCTAGTGAGCAAGAAGTAGCAACTACTCTAGACTTATTGGTAAGGCATTTGTGTGTCAGAGGGTGGGAGATAAATCCAACAAAAAATACAGGGACCTTCTACCTTGTACTTGTACTTGGTGTCCAGTGGTGTAGGGCATGTTGAGATACTTTTTTAAAGTGAAGGATAAGCTGTTGAATATGGCCCCTCTTACAATCAAAAAAGAGGCACAACGACTAGTTGGCCTCTGGATTTTGGAGACAAAATATTCCTCATTTGGGTGTGCTATTCTGGCCCATTTACCGAGTGACCAGAAAAGCTGCTAGTTTTGATTGGGGACTGGAACAAGAGGAGGCTCTGCAGCAGGTCCAGTCTGCTGTGCAAGCTGCATTACCACTTGGACCATATGATCGAGCAGATCGAATGGTGCTGGAAGTTTAGTGGCAAATAGAGATGCTGTCTGGAGCCTTTGGCAGGCCCCTATAGGAGAATCACAACATAGACCCTTAGGATTTTGGAGCAAAGTCCTGCCATCCTCTGTAGATAACTACTCTCCTAAAACAGCTTTTGGCTTGCTACTGGGCCTTGGTAGAGACTGAATGCTTAACGATGGGCCACCAAGTTACTATGAGACCTGAGTTGGGTGTTGTCTGACCTGCCAAACCAGGTTGGGCATGCCTTGCAGCACTCAGTCATAAAATGGAAGTGGTATATATGAGATCGGGCTTGAGTGGGTCCTACTCTTGAGTGGGTCCTGCTCTTCTAGCAGCAGAGACTCCCACTCAGCCCACAATATGGCACCATTCTCTGAGGTGATCAGCCTGCCACCTGGTGGCAAGTTGATTACATTGGACCACTTCAATAATGGAAGGGGCAGCAATTTGTTCTAACTGGAATAGACACATACTCTGGATATGGGTTTGCCTTGCCTGCATGCAATGCTTCTGCCAAAACTACCATCTGTGGACTTACAGAATGTCTTATCATGGTATTCCACACAGCATTGCTTCTGATCAAGGAACCCACTTGTCAGCAAATGATGTATGGGAATGAGCACATGCTCTTGGAATTCACTGGTCTTACTATGTTCCTCCATCATCCTGATGCAGCTGGATTGTTAGAATGGTGGAATGGCCTTTTGAAGACTCAATTATGGTGCCAATTAAGTGGCAGTACCTTGCAGGTCTGGGGCAATATTCTCCAGGGGGCTTTTTATTCTTTAAATCAGTGTCCACTCTGGTGCTGTTCCTCCCATAGCCAGGATTCATGGGTACCGGAATCACGGGGTCGAAGTGGTAGTGGTACTACTCACTATTTCCCTAGTGATCCACTGGGAAAATTTTTGCTTCCTGTTCCTGCAGCCTTAAGCTCTGCTGGTCTACAGGTCTTAGTTCCAAAAGGAGGAGTGCTTCCACCAGGAGCCACAACAATAATTCCATTGAGTTGGAAGGTAAGACTGCCACCTCCACTTTGGGCTTCTCGTGCCTCTGAATCAACAGGCAAAGAAAGGAATTGCTGTACTGGCTGAGATGATTAATCTTGACTAGAAAAGGGAAATAGGACTGCAACTACACAATGGAGGTAAAGAAGAGTTTCCCTGTCTTATACCCTTATGTGACATAAATTGTATTAGTTTCATGTTATTTTTAAGTTATAGGATGTCTGATTTAAGAGTGAATGTTACCCAAGGACATACACCGTGTTCTGGAGGGATTAGTGCATTTCCAGTTATATGCAAGACAATTGAGTATTGTTAGGTGGGAAAAAAAAATCTGTTACTGTTTTTATTAGAGATTATGGTTTAAGGTGAGGTGTGTGTATGGCTGCCAAGTTGACAAGGGGTGGACTATGATGGCTAGGCTCATGTGTCAAACTTGGCCAGGTAATGGTACCCAGTTGTTTGGTCAAGCAAGCAGTGGCCAAATTGTGCTGTGTACTTGGCCTTAAATAATCAATGAATTGATTGCATCTATGGGTGATTACATTTACAGTCATTTGAGGAGATTGCCTTCAGCAGTGAGAGATGACTCATCCAGTCAGTTGAAGACTTTAAAAGAAGTGATTTCAGCAGTCAAATGAGAGAGAATTCCCATGTCTACTTCAAACAGCCAGCTTCTCCTGGGGAGCACATCGATGACCTTCAGTGGTTCCTGGCTTGTAGCCTGCCCTATGGAATTTGGACTTGTGCATTCCCATAGTTATGTGGGACAGTTTTTAAAATCTCATAATATTTACAGATATCTCCCGTTGGTTCTGTTTCCCTAGAGAACCCTGAGTAATACAATTGACTAGTATCCTTTTCTTTCAACATAAAGAATTCTCTTTAGCATCTATTATAGGGCTGGTCTGTTGGTGGTGAACTCCCTTAGCTTTTGCTTATCTGGGAGTGTCTTAAATCTCTGCCTCATTTTTGAAAGACAGTTTTACTTGTCTTGGTTAGTATAGAATTCTTGATTGGCTGTTTTTTGCGTTCCACCTTTAATTATGTCACCCCACAGCCTTCTTGCCTCCATTTCACTGATGAGAAATGTACACATAATCTTATCGAGGCTCTCTTGTTCGTGACACGTTGCTTCTTTCTTGAGACTTTCAGAATTCTCTATCTTTGGCATTCAATGGTCTGATTATAATATGTTGTGACATGAGTCTATTTGGATTTATCCTGTTGGGAGTTCATTTTACATGTTGGATGTGTATATTCATGTCTATTTTTAAATTTGGGAAGTTCTTAGCCATTATTTCTTTGGATATTCTATCACTTTTTCTCTTTCTGGGACCCCACAATGTATATATTGGTATGTTTGATGATGTCCCACAGGTTCCTCAGGCGCCCTTCACTTTCCTTCCTTCTGTTCCTCAGACTGGATGATTTCAATTCTTATCCTCAAATTCACTGATTCTTTCTTCTGCCAGTTCCAATCTGCCGTTGAACTCCTGTAGGGAATTTTTAATTTGTTACTGTGGTCTTCAGTTCTGTTTGGTTCCTTTTCATAATTTCCATTTGTCTCTTGATATTCTATTTGTGTTCATCTGTTGTTTTCCTGATTTCCTTCAATCCTTTGTCCTTGTTTCCTTTATCTCTTCGAGTATAGTCAGGACCATTTTTCTTAAATCTTTGGAATGTCCTAGGTCTGGCCCTCCTCATTGATGGTTTCTAATGCTTTACTCTCATTTGCCTAGGTCATTGCTTTCTATTTTTTAGTATTTTTATGACTTTTTGTTTGAATCCTGGACATTATGATATTTTAATGTGTTATGGCTGAAACTTAGAGTCTGGAGTGTCTGTTCCTTAAGCTTGTATCCAGCTAGTACAGTATTATGATAGAACTTTCCTTGATTTCCAGGAACAAAAAAATAGGGAAAAAAAGAAAACACATTTTCCTATCTTTGCAGCTTGATCAGTGCAAGTACTCTCATTCAAAGCTTATCCATACGATGAGTTTAGAGAATAGCTCCAGGCCAAGGTTTAGGGGCCTCCCTGATCGTTTCTGTGTATGTGTTTAGTCTTGGGCATGCTCGTGTGGCCCTAGGAATTCTGTTTACATATGTGGTTCTGCATCTCCTCTATTCCCTAGGAAACAATTACCAATCCCCTGTCCTAGGCAGCCTGACTTGACTTCTCTCCCACAATTTTCTGCAGGAGAGTTCCGTGAGCTGCCTTCTACAGGCAGGGCAAGTCATGCAATGGCCAGTCCCTCAAGTTACCACCAGACTGAGCGCGTTAGATGGACCTGTTCCTAGTATGTGCTTGAGGGTTCCTCTGATCCCTTCTGAGTCAGGACTAGGATCTGCAATGGGAACATGGACTGGCTCTGTGCTGGTGAGGTGTGGGAGAGGGGCCGGCCAGGGCTCTATGAAATCCTACTGCTTTTCAGTGGCCTTTATCTTGATTTGGTGTTAGCCCTGTTTTTGCAGTCTCATAACTGTTTTCTGGAGCTTTGAGAAGAATGTTTCTTCCAGTTCTTGCTGGTTGTTCAAAGTTTTTTGGGGTTATGGAGCCCTGAAGCATTTCACAGCAACATTTTTTTTTGAGGCACTGGGGTCTAGGGACCGAACCCGGGACCGTCGTATGTGGGCTAGTGTTCAATCACTGGGCCACATTGGCTCCCCTCAGTTGGCCCTTTTGCTTGTTGTTTGTTTTTGTTTTTTTTTCCTTAGGCACTGGAAACTGAACCTAGGACCTCCCATGTGGGAAGCAGGCGCTTAACTGCTTGAGCCACATCTGTTCCCGTTGTGCCAACATTTTAAATAGGGTAGGGTTGGTAGTGGATTTTAATTCCTTATTGCTTGAAAATTTGTCTAACCTTTAATGTACATTCATTTACATTGTTCTAAACATATACTTTTCCTTTTTTTTCTTACCATAACCAATATTGGGTATGTGTATATTTCTACATATTGGCGTCATCCAAAACTATTATATGGGCACTTTTGGCTCATAGGTTTTTGAGACTGATCCTGGAAGAACAAAGAGACATTTAAAAAAAAAAAAAGTCCTGCTTTTGAAATAATGCATCCTGAACATGTATGCTAAGTCGTGGAATAATCATATAAGGAGTTTGATTTCTGGGGAACTAAAAATATAAACTAAGTATAGCTTACCTTGTAGATCGATGCTTTGATATACAAATATTATACATGTTCTTTTATTTATTTCTTTGACTTATTAGTAAATACTTAGCAGGCTGAAGATTGCCCACTCTTGGAGCATCGCATGGTTTCCATCTGTCTCTCACTTGTATTAAGTTTGTGAGACTTGTGCTTCTTATCATTAGTATCAGTACTTTCATTTTTCTATATTCCAATCATTTAAAGATGTTGGCAGACAGCAGTAAAACATTAAATGCACAAAGGTACTGCTTTTCAGAGAAAGGTGGTAAAGGTGCTGAAGCAGAAGCAGTGAGAAGCTGGAAGGTTCATTTCTTAGTTGATACACAGGTCTGTTATGGACATCAAGCAGGCTATACATCCACCCTCATGGACACTCAGGGAAGAAGGGATAGACACCTGTGAGAATTGCCAGCTGTGTAATTGCCCTACACCTTGCAATGTCTGTATCTTCCCAGGTGCTCTACCCCAGCACTCTGGTATTTCAGACACAGTGAATGTGCTAGCATTAAGCTTTAAGGGGATCAACCTCAGCAGGGCTTCTCAAATCAATTCTTTTGTAAAATACATTAAAAAAAAAAAAAAAAAGACCAGAAAAGTGAAATGAAAACATAGTCCAAAAATTATGCACCTCAATTTTTTATAATTAGAGTCAAAAGACATAATGTTGCCCTGTCAAATTGCCGTAGAAGTTTTTACTTCCCCTTTACATTGCCTTATTTTTCATTTGCTTACCTTTCTATGTACCTATCATTATTTTCTCCCCCAAATGCTCAAAATAATATATTAGAAACAAAGTTAAGCCTTTATCAATAATTTTTTCAAATGCGTAAGTGCATCAGATTTTTTTCAGTTAACTTATTGATTCCCGTCCTCCCTCCTCCCCCCCGCCCCTGCCCCCAAGAGATTTCAGAGTATGATGTCTTCATGTTCATGTTCCAAGCTGGGCAAGTATGGTTGTCCCCTAGACCTGGAGCACAGCTGCTGTCCTGAAACGAAACATCCCCCATTTCCTGGATCCCACAGTCTTCTTTCTTGGTTTACTGCCTTGATTTCCTGAAACACATTCTTCAATAGCTTTTATAAGAAAGGGCGCATGGGATGATAATCCTGCTTACCTAGCTAGATGAGGAAAAAGCAGTTGGAAAGTCTGCCTCCTTGAAGTCTTACTTCCTCACCGTTGTAGGTCATCAGTGTGAGTTTAAATCATTTTGTTAAACATGAATGCAGGTATTTTCCTATCGCTTCAAAGATACACTGTTAAGTATCAGTGAGTTCACTGGTATCAGGAACTAGGCCACACCAGTTTTTCCTTCTCACCATTTCTTTGATGATTCCATTGTGATTCCAGCCTTTTGCCACATAATGCTAAAGACTGGAGTTTTTCCTTACATGATGCTAAGTACTGGAGTTTTCCTTTATCCTATCCAGAAGCTATTGACTTGCCAGGATTGAAAAACAAAACAAAATGTATTATCTTTGGTAAGAAGGATATACCCAAAGGTAATTAGATGACTTGCTATGTTAGATGGGGGAATAAGATTACTTATCTTAATTTGTTTTTATTCATCTTCTTTTATTCTAAAGTAATTTTAAGATATGTCTTAATGGGGCCTTACTGCATTCAGGTCAAATCTTATTAAATTTAATACTAGTATACTCTGAAATTTCTTGTTCTTGGGAGTTTTCATTCTTACCTGCTTATGATAGTGACAGAATACTGTTGACCACCAAAACCCTCCCCCTGCCGAGACTTTGTTTTTAATTGTTGTGTAGTTTTATGATTATTCAGTTTTGAGCTCTCAAACCAAAGACTGAGCATTATCTTTTAGGGTTCTGCATCCAAGGAACATATAATTTATGGGATTCCCAAGTTAGACACTTGAGTATCCTGAGGTTGAGGATGGGTATCCAAGTGACACATTGAGTATATTAATTCACCTTCTAGGGCATGCTTCCAATGCTAGATCCTTTCTGGTTCAAACTTGGCCTACTTAGACCCTCTAGTTCTTTCACTATATGTACACATGCTCTCTCTTTGATTCTTGTTCCCTCCCTTAATTCCCAGAAGAAACTTCTGAGGTTCAGCTCTTCACTTATCAGTGATTTGAGGGATTAGCATCTGTTTTGTGATTTGCTATTTGCAGATATTTTGAGCTTGCTCTGCTAGGCAAGATTTCTTTTATTCATTTTTATTCTAGTACTTATGTGCATAGTATGTGCCAGGCACCATGTAGGCTTGCTTGTTGGTAACAATGAACAAGGAAGGCAGTCAGCACGTGCCCCTGTGGAGCATATAGCCTAATGTGTAAGACACACAATGAACAAGCAATTTTAAGAGGATGATCTCGCAGATGGGGAAGAGCTGGGGCCTAAGAGAGCATATAACAGGATAGCTAAGCTAGATTTGATAAAGTAGATAATGATGGTATATACAGTGTTGCTTTATGATTTAAATTCACAGTCCCTGGATGAGGCATAATTGGGTGAGGAGAAATGAACAGTCTGCTTGCAGTTAAAACTAGCCATTGAACTGTCAACTTGGTTAAAAGAACTCTGAATAAAGGTAGGAGGAGTTTATTCCATTGCTTATGGTAATTGACTATCTCCATTCAGTTTGATTTGAGCATCTGTCTCATGGGAGGCCTTGCATCTTACATCTGCTACTCTTTGGATATTTATTGCTGGTTTGGATCGCTAGCATCAGTTTATCCATTTAGTCCCTGGAACATCATATAGGGAGATTGGGGTGGGGGAGCAGCCCTCATCATACATGTGTCCTGTGAGCAGTATCTGTAATAATATCTGGCATACCTGGTGAAGTGATGGCCTGCAGTGCCCCACATTCTGCCCCATACTACACACGTGTGAACCTGCTTTGTCTAGGTGCTGGTCCCCATGAACTTAGGGCTAGTTGGGGCTTCTGTAAAATGGGAATAACGGTGTACAGGTTTGTGATATTCACATAGTTTCTAATAATTGTTTCTGGGGTTCAGATTATACAAGAAAATGATTTTTTAAAAGATGAAGGAGTGGATGTGGCTCAAGTGGTTGAGCTCCCACCTCCCACATGGGAGGTTCTGGGTTTGGTTTCTGGTAGCTCCTGAAAAAAACAAAAACAACAAGCAAAACAAACGGAAAAAACCAACTCTGGGAAGCCAGTGTGGCTCAGTGGTTGAGCGCTTGGTTCAATTCCTGGACCCTGGTACCTAAAAAAAAAAGAGATGCAGCTTTGTATAGTTCTCTTTTTCAGGTGCTATGTATTTGCTTTTTGAGTATATAGACAAAAGAGAAAAAAGAGAATTTTCTTTTTCTGAGCCTACCATGTAAAATGATTTTTGTTAGCTTTTTTCTTGTTTTAAAATTTAATATTGAGAGAAATATTTGTAATCTTTCTCCAATTAATACTGGAATAGAGGACTATTTTATTGCTATTGCTTGTATTCAAAATTTGTTTTCTTTTGTTTAAAGAAGGGCTTTGTCAGTCATCAGGTAGGCATTCTAAGATAGAATTAGACATTTCATTAGTTTACTACTCAGCTGAAAATGTAAATTCTCTTTATTACTTGTCCTTTAGTATGAAAAATGATTTAAAAACATGACATTTTATAAGGATGACTTCTTTTCCTTGACTTTATTCTCTGATTCATCTCTTTCTGGGTTTATTGGCTAGGGTCTTACCCTCATTGGTAGTCTTTTCCTGTTTTTTCTGCCTTGTTTTGGCTTGAGTTTTGAAAATGACTATTTTATCCTCTTTGGCTTATTAGCTATACCTCTTCCTTGTGCTGTTTTACAGGTTGCTTTAGGATGTATCGTACACATTTTTAACTTAGCACAGTCTGCTTTCAAATGATATTTTATACTTGATGTATAGTATAAGAAGCTCAAAGTTGTATCCTTCCATTTCTCCCCACCTGGACTTTATGATATTATTGTCATATAGTTTAATTTCATGTAAGTTTTGAAAGTTCTGAACCCCAAAATTCATTGGTATTATTTTTGTTTGAACAGTAAACTATATTTTAAAGAAGTTTAAAAAGTAAGGGAAAAAAGTCTTATACATCTACCCAGTGGTTACCTTTTCTGGTGCTCTTCATTCTTTTTGTAGCTCCGTATTTCTATGTGGTATCATTCTTCTGCCTGAAGGAGTTCCTCTAATATTTCTTATAGTGTGGGTCTGCTGGTGATGAATTCTTTCAGCTTTTCTATGTGTGGTAATGTCTTTGTGTGTCTTTATTTTGCTTTCATTATTGAAAGATACTTTCGCTGGGTATAGAATTCTAAGTTGACAATTTTTTTCTTTTAGTTCTTTAGAACTGTTACTTCACTGCTTTCTCATTTTCCTTTTTTTGGCTGAGAAACCTGCTGTTATCCTTATTTTGTTCCTCTTCATGTAACATGTCATTTCTTTTTCTGACTGCTTTTTAAGATTTTTCTTTTTTCTCTGGTTTTGAGCAATTTGATTATGATATGCCGTGGTAAACATTTCTCCATGTTTCTTGTGCTCAGTTTTGTGAGCTGCTTCAATCTGTGGTTTTAAAGGTTTCATCAAATTTGGAAAAATTTTCTCCATTATTTCTTAATATTTTATTCATCTCATTTCCCCCTTCGTAGGCTTGGAGGACTCCCATTACATGTGTATTAGGCCATTTGAAATTGTCTCAGCTCACTGATGCACTGTTGTTTCTTGTTTATTCTTTGTGTTTCATTTTAGCTAGTTTCTATTGTTATCCCTTTATGTTCACTAATCTTTTCTGCATCATTGACTCTGCTATTAATCCCATCCAGTGTATTTTTCATCTTAGACATTGTACTTTTTATGTCTAGAAGTTTGTTTTGGGATTTTCCCCCATAATATCCAGGTCTGTACTTAACCTTCTGAACATACGGAGTATAGTTACAATAACTGTTTTAAATGTCCTTGTCTGTAATTGTAACATCTGTGTCAGTTCTGGTTTGGTTTTGATTGATTATTCTTCTCATATCTTCATGTTTTCCTGCTTCTTTGCATGCCTGGTATTCTTTGAGTGGATGCCAAACATTGTGAATTTTACCTTATTGAGTGCTGGATA
>JAQZBX010028388.1:0-27835 GCA_029593785.1 Cabassous unicinctus | reverse complement strand
AAAAAAAAAAAAAAAAAACAGGAATAAAAGGGAACTTTCTCAACTTGATAAAAGTTATCTGCAAAAAATCTTCAGCTAACATCATACATAATGGTCAAACACTGAGTGTTTTCTCATAAGTTTGGGAACAAAACAAGGATGCCCACTGTCAATACTCTTATCCTTGATAAAACTGAAAGTTCTAGCCATTGCAATAAGGCAAGGAAAATAAATAAAAGTTATATAGATCAGAAAGGAAGAAATAAAACTGGCTTTATTTGCAGATGACATGATAGTCTATGTAGAAAATCTCAAGGAAATGACAAAAAACTCTCCTAAACTATATAAATTAAGAAAGAAGAAGTTCTCAAATCAACACACAAAAATCAACTGCATTTCTGTATATTAAAATGAGTATGTGGAAACCAAAATTAAAAGCACAACTACTTACATTTACTCCAAAAAATGAAATCTTTAGTTATATATCTAACCAGTCATGTATATAATTATTTGCATTGAAAAAATGCTGATCAAAGAATTTTAAAAAGACCTAAACAAACAGAAACATATTGTGTTTGATTGGATGACTCAACATAGTAAAGTTGTTAATTTTCCCCAAATTGATCTACAAGTACAATCCAATTCCTATTGAAATTCAGTAAGGTTTTTTTGTAGACATAGAGAACCATATTTTAAAATGTATATTGGAAATCTCAGGCCTTAGAATAGCTAAAACAATCTTAACTAAGAAGAATAAAGTGGAAGGAGTCATTCTACTTGATATTAAGGTTTTGTATATTGTCACAGTCAAGACATTGTGCTTTTGGCAGAGGGTCAGACATATTCATCTGTTTAACACAGTAAAGAACCTAGAAATAGACTCAAACAAATATGCCCAATTTATTTTTGAGGAAGGTACAAAAGCAATCTAATGGAGAAAGGTTAGCCTTTCTTTCTTTCTTTTTGAGATTTCCTTTCTTTCTTTTTGAGATTTTCTACAAAAGATGCCAGAGAAATTGAACATCCATTGGCAAAAAGAAATCTCACCTTAAATCTCACAGCATATACAAATATTAACTCAAAATTTATCACAGACTTAAATGTAATATGTGAAACTATAAAATTTTCAGAAAAAAAAACAAAACAAGAGAAAATCTTCAGTATATGGAAATAAGAGAGTTCTTAGACTTGACACCAAAAGTATGATCCTAAAAAGGAAAGAATGATAAATTGGACCTAATCAAAATTGAAAATGTTTGCTGTGTTAAAGATCCAGTAAAAAGATGGAAAGACAAGTTAGAGATTGGAAGAAAATGTTTGCTCTTCTAATATCTGACAAAAGACTAGTGTCTAGAATTTATTTTTTTTAAATCTTTCAAAACTCAACAGTGAGAGAAACAAACCAATTATAAAATTGGAAAAAGATACATATAAACATTTTACCATATAGGATGCACAGATGGAAAATGAGCATGTGGAAGTATGTTTAGGATCATTATCCGTTAAGATAATCAAATTAATACACAATGAGATATTACTATACATCTATCAGAATGGCTTAAATAAAAAACAGTGACAACACCAAATGTTGTTATGGATGTGGAGAAACTGGATCATTTATGCATTGCCCATGGAAATGTAAAATGGTACAGCCATCTGGAGAACAGTTTCGCTGTTTCTTATAAAACTAAATAGATAAGATCCATATTTAGCAATTGCATGCTTGGGCATTGGTCTTAAAGAAATGAAAACTTATGTCCACACAAAACCTGTACATAAACGTTCATAGCAGCTCTATTTGTAATAGCCAAAAACTGTAATCAGCACTGATGCTTTTCAATGGGTAAATGATAAAAACAAACCATTGTACAGCCATACCATGGAATACTACTTAGCAACAAAAAGGAATGAACTATTAATTCAGCAAACACTTGGATAGATATCTAGTGAATTATTTTGAGTGAAAAAATACATTCCCAAAAGGCAATATACTGCATGGTCCCCTTAATATAATATTAGAAATGGAATATAATAATTGAATGATAGAATTGGAAAACTGAGTAGTAGTTGCCGTGGAACAGGGAGGTGGGGAAGGAGGAAGGGGAGTAAGTGTTGTTACAAAAGGGCAACATTGGGGATCCTTGTGATAATGAAAATGTTCTATATCTTTATTGCAGTGGTGGATGCACAAACCTACATGTGTGATAAAATTGTGTGCAACTAAATGTCTACATACATACAAATAAATGAAATGAAATGGGGGAAATCTGAATAACATAGGTGGATTGTGTCATTGTTGATATCCTGGTGTGATATTGAACTATAGTTTTGTATAATGTTACTACTGGGGAATGAACATGGAATCTGTCTGTATTATTTCTTATAATTTTATGTGAATCCACAATTATCTCAAAATAATGTTTAATTTTTTTTTAAAAGCCCATAGGTTTAAAATGGCAGGATCAAATTATTGACAGGGTAAACCAGCAGGTTAGAGGGTGTTTCAGAAGATCAATAAGGTCCCCGTTTCAATTAAAAACAAAGCAAAGCACCTTTGTCCTTTCTTCTGTGTCTTTTATGTTGCCATAATAATCCTACCTTGGTTGACATGTATTTCAACTTTATTTCAAAAATAATTCATTTCTTGCTCATTTGAGATCAAATTACAGATGCAGGTAGGAATGAGGACTGGGTTCTGGTAGGCTTGTCAGCTAACTCCTGGGCATCAGGAGGAAAACCTTGGATGTTTCCGGCCAGGTGTCCTCAGTATCCCACAGTGAGGGCCAATGAGTATGTGTGTGGTCAAAGTCCACTTTCTTATTCAAAGGCTGCTTGCGTTCTTTTGTTTTACTGGACAGAGCATGTGATATGTTATCAAGAGTGTGGGTCTCCATCTACCCTTTCCTTCCAACTCTGGCCTTTGGTCTTTCTTATTTTCATTTTGCAGTGCTCTTGCCTGTTTATGTATTTTCATGACAATGGGAAGGCATGAAGAAGCAAATGAGGTATCAGCTGGTCTAGCTACATGTTAACTCATGTTGCTTGGATATCAACACGGGATACAATCAGTCAAGACTCACTACCTGTTTCATTTGAATATTTTGGTGACCAAGCCCTCCCAAGAACATGCTCCTGCCTTCTGACCTGGCTAATTGAGACTGCCTTGGCACCCTCAGTTTCAGTGAGTCATGTGCAACCTGCATTGTCTCTGGATCCAAGGCTCTGATGTCAGCCATGGACTAGAGTGTGTCACTGGTCAGAATGTCTCAACAATAAAATGGCTTCTGCCCTTCTACTCCTTCTCCTGGTCAACTTTGATGGTGTTCTCCAAAGCAGGATCCAGGCTCCCTGGTAGTTCTTGAGATGATTCACTTAGACCTGGAAAGAAACTATTATATTTCCATTTTTATTTACTTTTGTTGACAAAGAGAGTGATTAAATATAGCTTGAATTTAGTATGCAAGCTAGCCCTGGAGCCCTCACTTAGTCCATTTGTCCGAGGACCATTGTCAGTTGTGGTGCAAGGAGTCCTAGGGAAAGAGGAAGCTCCACAATGAGCTCCTAGCGTATTACCAAGGGTCTCAGTGCATGTGTGTGCCTTCATATGTGTTTACAAAAGTGTGATCTAGTTTTAAGAAAAATAGCACCCCCCAAATGTACAAGTGTCTAATAATGATTCCTCCATGATACTGTCAATTGGAGAGAATAATAATATGTAAGGACAAGTAAGCCATTTTGTTTCCAAAGCTGACATTTTTTCCTACTCCAAATACAAGCTTTTTGTTAAAATAAAGACAATATAATCAGATCTGAAATGAAGCAAGTCCAATTAGAAATTATCATAATATTATGTCCATTTTTGCTGGTGCTGAATTTTTTCCTAAATGTTTTGGGATATTAGCTGATAATATTGGTACATGTATGCATATTTATAAAAAATAAATATACATATATTTTGGGAGTGTTAACATTTTTTCAATGATAGAATGAATGATCAAAGAAATTTTAATAACTTTTTGGCCTACTTCCAAGAGACTTGTTTTAACTCACCAAGTAATTCCTGATTAATAATCAGAATTTAGTTTAGTATTGCATTCCTTTTCATTTCTCCTTGCTACCACCACCCTCACCTTCTGCTTGTCTAAAGGGAAGTCAGGCTAATCAGTCCATCAGGTGACACTCAAACATGGCTTCCTCCTACCTCAAAAGGAATGAAGGCCCTTCATAAATGTTCTGTGATTTATATTCAGAACACATCACACACTTTTTCATCTAATCCCCAGTTCTATGACTCATTTCTCTCTTCCTTTATTGGTATATGTTTTTAAAATTTTAATAAACTTTTAACTTTTGAAGAGTGTTACAGGTTGAATTGTGTTCCCCAGAAAGATATGCTGAAGTCTTAGCCCATAGTACCTCAGAATATGACCTTATTTGGAAATAGGGCCATTGCAGATGTGATTAATTAAATTAAGATGAGGTTATACTGCAGTAGAGTAGGCTTTAAATCCAATATGACTGGTGCCTTATAGGAAGAGGAGGAAAGACACAGAGACACACAGAGGGAAGATGACCATGTGAAGATGGAAGCAGAGGTTGGATTTATGCTGCCACAAGACAATGACTGCCTAAAGCCACCAGAATCTGGAAGATGCAAAGAAGGGTTGTCCCCTAGAACCTACAGGAGGGAGCACGGGCCTGCTGACACCTTGATTTTGGAGTGGTAGCCTGCAGTACTGTGGGAAAATTAATTTATGCTGTTTTAAGCCATCCGGTTTGCAGTGCCTTGTTACAGCAGCCCTAGGAAACTAATACAAGTAATTTAAAATCCACGGAAAAGTTGTTAAGGTAATACAGAGTTTCCATATACCCCATACCCAGTTTCCCCTATTGTTAACATCTTACATGAGTATAGTTTATTTCTCACAATGAATGAACCAATATTAGGACATTATTATTTTTTGGAGTCCATACTTTATTCATATTTCCTTAGTTTATACTTGACATCCTTTTTCTGTTCCAGCATCCCATCCAGTATCCCACATTACATTTAGTCCTCACATCTCCTGAGGCTCCTCATGGTTGTGACAGTTTCTCAGGTGTGCCTTGTTTTTTATGACTTTGACGTTTTTTTGAGGAGTAATAGGCATTTTGTAGAATATCTCTCAACTGGTGTTTGTTTTTTTTTAAAATATATTTTTGCATCATTAGACTAGGGTTCTGAGTTCAGGGGAAGAAAGTGCCATTTTTATCACATCACATTGAGGGTATGTGGTATCAACACGACTTTCCACTATTGATGTTGACCTTGTTCACCTAGCTGAGGTCATGTTAGGTTTCTTTTTCTGTACTATATTCTTTGGAAGAATGTCACTGTGAACAGCATACACTTAAGTGGTCGAGATTTATGGAGTGGTGGGTGGTAGCTACAAAAATTATTTGAAATTCATCTGCATGCAAGATATGCCTGTTGTATCCTATTTTTATATAATCATTAATTTATAGCACCATGGACATATGGATATTTATTTTATACTGTGAGTCACAGTCTAATGCTACTCTGTTTATTTTCTTGTTCAATTTGTTCCAGGTTTCTCCATTGGAAACTCATTCAGTTGATTCCTATGTCCCTTTGACATCCCCATCATTGTTGGCATAATTTAACAGTTGTTTTCATTAATCTTCTATCTATAATGAAGCAATTGTGTTCCAACATTAGGTAACAAGAGCACACGTTTCCTTCTAAAGTGTGAGTTTTTAGACTTTTTCTGCATGCAGTGAAAGCTTGAAGACTTCACAGTTATGAATCATCAAACAGCAGGTATGTGTGAAAAACAACATCACTTCTTTAGTGGGACTAAAAATCAGTAGTCAGAAAGAAGTCTTACCTCTAAACCAGGCTAGCAGTACAGACCACAGTGAGGACATTCCCAAGCATAGGGTTGCCTAAGAACATGTTTACAACATGAAAATTTTTCTGCTGGAACCTCCAGTGGGGCAAATTTCCATGCCAGGACCTTGAAGGATGAAATGTACCAACTGGTTCTGAGACACAATTTAAAAATGCTGGATTTCTAGATATATAATGACCCTCTCTGCCTCAGCAGAAGGGAGCAAGTGGCCATGAAGCAAGTTTGTAAACCCTACCCCTCTTTTCTCAGGACCACAAATGCTGCCTGGACACTGAATATAAATTCTGGTTAGGTGGGGATAAGAACTTTTTCTTGACCTGTAAGTATGGGGAGACAATGAGCAGGAGAGTAAGAGATTTAGAGACTTTGAAAAAAATTCTTCTTTTGAGTTTTCTCAGGGTCAAATATTTCACAAATAGTGTGAAAGGCCCCCATTCACTCAGTTACTCACTCAACACAATATTCACTGACCACCTACTTGTGCCAGGCAGGGGACAATGCCAGGGATATATGAGAGTGTAGAGAAATCAGCTCTGCTTTAGGAGCCTGGGACAGTGGTCCTCAGACATCACATTATTAAAATAAATGAAAAATTGGATAGATGGATGGGTGGATGGATGGATGGATGGTTGGATATATGGATGGACAGGACAGATGGATATGTTAATGAATGATTGGATAATCAGGAGAATGAATAACATGACAAGGGAGAAAGACAATGGAAGTGAGAAGAGAAGGTCCTGGAAACCAGCAGGAGACATCTAGCCTGGCCTAGGCAGGCTGAGAGTCTCCAAATGATAGAAAGCATTAGATTAAGTCAATCTTATTTTGATCGAGTTGAGAGCAATTCCACCAAACCAGGGAGAAATTATCAATGAGTTATAGATTGACCATGTTCTAAACCACAGCATTTAGCCTATTAGAAGCCCAGAGTTCAGCAAAGACCATGACAAAGGAGTTGTCAAACCCTAGAAACCCAAGCATCCCTAAGACACCAATTAGCTTTTCAGCCATTTGGACCCCAGATCAGCCATTTCCCCTATCCAGTCCCTTGTTTCCAAGCTAATCATTTGGTCATAATAACATGGTACCTTAAGCTTCTGAGTTTACAGGATGCTAGGAAATAAAAATGAAACAATAATTAAAAATCCTTTTAAAAAGATCACTTTTACAAATGTAAAGGATCAGATTCATTAATCATTTTATTAAGAAATAGTTAAATTGATCATTTCTATCTTCCACTGGTTTGTGTTGAGGCTGAGATGATGAAACGAATTAAAAATGTAGCTGGAACTAGAAGCACACATGACAGCCACACCAACCAGAGGATACTTTGAAAAATGACTACCATACTAACAATTAGCTCAGATTCCTTGGGAGTAACTTATGGAAAGATAAGTGTGGAAATGGAGAATGCAGTAAAGTCTCTTGAAATGAGATGATTCATGTAAAGTACTTAGAGCAGTGCTTGGTTCATAGTAAGTGCCCAATAAATGTTAGCTATGGTTGTTATAAATATTCAAGTCATTTTTATGCTCAGGAAGATCCTATTTTTTCTTATATTGCACTGCATTCCTTTGGGGAGCAGTAAGTAATGAGTAACATCCTTTCTGTTCTTTGGTTTTACTGTTTTATTTCTTATTTTTTGCTTGGATTTTGGAGTCAGGCAGATATGAGTTCGAACACCACCCCTCCCACTTACCAGCTCTGTGACCTTGGGAAAGTCATTTAACTCCCTGGTAAAATGGAAATAAATACACGAAGTTCCTTCTCAGGGGCCTAGTTGCCATTCTCAATCTGCTCGTGGTATTTCCAGTTTGTCCATGTTCTTAGCTCACCAACATCAGTGTCTCTTGGTCCTTGATCCTAAGAGATATTATTGATAAAGTATCTTTTTTCCCCTTCATACAACTCAGAGGTTACTGCTGAGTCTTTGGATGGGTGCTATGGATCATGTGCTCACTTCTATACTGGCTGGACTTGGCTGGGTTGGAGAGTGGTATTTGGAATGTGACATGACTATCTAGGGTGGTGGGGTTGTGGTCAGCAAGGTAGATGAAATATATCTAGTTCACACTTTAGCTCTGTTCCCTCTGTCATGGAAACCCCTTCTTTTCCTTCAAAGCCCAGCACTTATGTCACTTTCTTTCTGATATCTTTCATAATTCCCCATCATATGTCCTTCTGGAATTCCTCCAACAAGGGATATCTATGTGTACTGCCTTGTGATACTGATGGTGATGGCAGGGACCATGCGTAAGTTTAGAAGTTAAGAGATGCTCCACATCACTTGCATCTGAATCCCAGATGACTGGGAAGTGGAGAGCACAGTTTCATTCCATGCCCCACAGTTTTTTAG
Organism: Cabassous unicinctus; assembly: GCA_029593785.1. Classification (NCBI taxonomy): domain Eukaryota; kingdom Metazoa; phylum Chordata; class Mammalia; order Cingulata; family Chlamyphoridae; genus Cabassous; species Cabassous unicinctus. Next base: position 19,585 of record JAQZBX010028388.1, on the reverse strand, counting down.
GGTATGGTATGTCTTAAGGGAGAAGATATGAACTCCAAGAATGAATGGGGTGAGGAACCTCAAAGAGTATGAGAAAGCAGGAAATAGCCTGAAGGCATTGAGAATATGGGTAAGAGAGACACCCAGAAGGGGAAGCCAAGTTGAATATTGAATGAATTTAGTTATCCAACAAATATTAAGTCAATGCTGACTATATTCCAGACACTTTGGTAGGTACCAGGAATAAAAGAAAATTGTTTGGTTCTATAAATATATAAAATAATGAAATAGACCATTCCCTCCCAAAGTTCACGGTCTAATAGGGAAGACCAAAAAATAATGCTGGGAGATGAAAGCAATTGATGGTCAAATGGACTGGTATGATTGAGGCTATATGCCCAGCTCCTGGAACAAAGAAGCTTAACTTGCTTCACAGACTAGGTCTCACTCCCTTTACCCTCCTTTTTCCTTTGTGATGGTTTACTCATCTCCAGGTGACACTCTATATCACCCCTGTCATTGAAGTTTGCCCATCTACTTGCCTTCCTCTTACATGCTGTGAATGATCTATTTGCTCTTGCTGTTGGCATTGTCTGCTAAGGCTGGAGCATCTGTGAGCAACATGCCTAACCCATTGCCAAGAGTGGATCTGGGAAAAGAGCCTGGAGCTTCCGTCTTAGCTTAGCATGGACACAAGATCACATGGGGACAAATACAAGATCATTTCCCCTCCTTGGCTGATAATGGTCCCCAAAAATTATGGGATATAAGTTGTTATGGTAATGAGCTGGACACTTGGATGCCCAGTGTCTGAATCGAAAGGGGACTGTAAAAAACGCTGCAATACGAGAATACATGTATGATATATACAGTAATAAAATCTTTTTCTAAGCTGGGCTTCAGCTGTCACATTACTTGGGAAGAATCTACAAGTTAAAATGGACTCTGGCTTCATGGCTTCACCTGGGTGACCTCAAGGAAGGCATGACTCTAAGATGGTTTCTGATACCAACAATAGTAAATAGTACAGCAAAGTGTCTCTAGGGTAGAGTCATGCACAAAGGGTTGAGGGAGCACAAAGTAGGCACACTCACCCAGCCAAACAGAGGAGGAGACTGAAGAATCATACATCAGTAGTTGACAGATGAGCTGGATACAGAGGAGGTTTAATTAGGAAGGATGCAGGTAAAACACAACCAGAGCATGCACACTAGAAAAGGAGCAGAGTCTGTGTGAAGGCATTGCAACTGCTGTATTTGGTGATCTGTAAGTAGCTTTTGGATGGGCATTGTTTGTGTGGGCGTGGGAGCAGTAAGGCATGATGCTACAAAAAAAAATCTAGAGAGACAGGGGATAAGTCTTGGAGGGTTTTGCATGCCCTACCAAGAAATTTGGATTTGTCCTAGCACACCAAGGGAGCTAATGGGGGTGTTAAGCACAAGAAATCACTGTTTCCATTTAGGATCAATGATCACTTTGGATGCTTCAGCTATAAGCAATAGAAACCTTGATTCATATGGTTTAAATATAAAGAAAACATATTATCTCATATACCAAGAAGTCTAGAATTAGTGGTTGGTTAATTCAGTAGCTCAAAAAATGTCATCAAATACCCAGATTCTTTTTTCCTTTCACTATGCATGCTGGTTAATTCTCATAGAGCTCTTTTCATCATTGCAAGGTGCCTGCAACAGTTCCATCCTTTACATGCTTTAATCCAACATCCAGTTTATTTATTAATTGTCTTTGTGAGAGAGAAGAAACATTTCTCAGGCAGGTACCCTGCCCCAAGTAGACTTTCTTTTGTGTCTCATTACCAGATTGCATCCCCAAACCCATGCCTAAATGAGCCATTGGCAAGAAGCATGGAATCACTATGGTTGGCTTATACTAATCTAGATACAACCACTGGGGCTACACAGCCCATGGTTTCACTGAAGAGGATGGATACCTGGAAAAGTGAAAATCTCTCCAGAAGGAGGAAAGGGTTGTATGGTTGTTGTGTAGACAACCAGCAAGTCTTCCATAATCACTTGGGCTGCAGGTGAATACCCAAAACAGAAACCCCTCAAGGAGGGTGTTAAAGGGTCCAAGCAATGAGTGATAATAAACCCATGCAAGGTCATAGCAAGAGTGAAGGAAAGAAGGCAAATTGGGGAAGTTATTAGGATTTAGCATTAAAGGGATGTTGTGGAACACAAAGGCATCCCCTTCAAGTAGCACCCCTTCACTGGACCTGGCTGTCATCCACCAGTTCTCTATGTTTCTAGAAACCTCAGGAAGAGAGAAATTTGACTGAAAGCTGCTTCAGCAGGAAAACTCTGTCAGCATGGAATTGGAAGCTTCTCTGGGGGTTAAGAATATCTGAAGTTGGATGGTGCTAAATTGCTGTTGGGGAATCACAGCTAACAGACCCCCAGAATCCAGTACATTCTACTTCAGACTCCAAATATATCCATAATGACTGCAGACCATGTAAATGCAGGAGCACGGTTTACATAAACACAATGAAGACAGAGTTTTCACTACATGCAATTTACATTAGCAAAGATAATGTTACTAATACAAAGTTTAACATTCACAAGTACAAATACCTACAGCAAGACCTGGTAAATTTGCACCTACTTACTTAATTAAAATAATTTGTGGAATTTACAAATCCCATTTAAACCTAACCCTAATTTCTGTTTTAAAACCTTTCCAACAATTTCAATCAGTTTAAATACCAGTTTCCCCTTATTTTTTGTTTAAATAGAGTTAAGTATATAAAGGGAAGGCTGACCTTCCCTTTCGGCTTTGATTAACAGTGGCAAGAAACGTAGACTTTCCCTATTGAAGCAGTAAGAATGTTAAATATATAAGAGGATTCTGAAGGGTTCAGAATTTGTCTACATCTGGTAGAATCAGTGCTAAGGGCAGTGGGTGACCTCTGGAGCTCTCAAGGGACATCTTCAGTTGGTGAAGTAAAGCATCCATTTGGCACCAAGGGTCTGGTATGATATGGTGACTATCGAAATTAAAGCCCATTGACACAAGTTAAAACAACAGAAGCTCAGTCATTTCTAAAGCAATTCCTTTCAAAACTCAGTGATGTCATCAGTATGGCAATGAAAGACATCCCCTGAGAAAACGTCCCCAGAGTTTCAATGAATATAAAAACACTTGCTTAGAACTCTGGAGGATGGTAGAGGTTGGAGAAGAACTCCACAAATACTGAATCAAAGAAAGAGAAAAATATCAGGTAGTAAACTTTTGTCCCAAAGCAGCCAGTCCTCTTCTCCTCCCTATCATTTAGTCTTGCACAGAATACAAGTTCTCTAGAAGTAGCAGTCCAGGAACCCAAACTATAGAGGAACTACAGCAGTGAGTTAGAACCTCATACATAACCAGGCACCGGGACCCAAGTACCCAGAGATCCAGGGTGGAACACAAGCCACTGAAGAGTGCTGCATATAAAAAGGACCTTGGGGGGTGGAGAGGGAAGAGAGAAAAACCTCAACAGAAAGGCAGCAGCCAAGTGTTGTACTCACTCAATCTAGTTACTGTTGACAGTACTCCCTAAACACAAAACAGACTTTTCTGGAGTAATTCATCTTTCTGTATTGACCCCATTTGGCTCCCCAGGGCAAGATAATCTAACAGGGAAGGAATCAGAGGCAAAATATCCTCACATAGAAAGAAAAAATGGGAGGAGTTAAACAGAACTGCAGTAAGACTGGAGGGTTCCAGAACTGAAAAGTGTAAGGAAAATGGGGCACAGAGTGAGGAAGGGAATTTAAGCAAATCATAAGAGCTGGAGATAAAATCCTGCAACAAAACAAACAAACAAAACTGATCAATATTCCCAGAGGAAAAACAGAGGAAAGGAAGCTTTCTCCTGGAGGTGAAATAATTACAAAAATATTGCATCCAGAGCAAAAATCAGATGAAGAAGAGCTGAGAAACTCAGATCAGTCAAACCCAGGCTACACTAAAGGTCCAGAATACATTGGAACATGCATCAGAGGAGAGCCTTAACACAAAGCCAATCAACAATAAAACTTTAGACAAGAGGGAGAAACTGACCTTAAGAATAAACTCATCCAGATAATCAGATGCCTGGACATCAGCAAAAACTTACAAGCCATACCAAGAAATGAGATGGCTGGGCACCAACTTCAGCTACTGATTAGTAAATTTGGCTGGTTTAAGTATAATCCTAAGAACAGCCAAAGTTTGAACCTGTCCAAGTCAGAAAGAGGCCAGTAGCCACCATTTTAACTCCACCCCTAGCATGAGGCGAAGCGGAGCTGATTGAAACTCACAGTGAAGATAGGAACTGGCTTCTTTCCACCTATATCTGATTGCAGCCCTAGCCTAGGCCCCAGCCCCACCTTTGGCAAGGAGGAAGCTGGGAAGATCTGCATCAGCCTCTCTGGGCAACTACAGGCACTTTCAGCTAGCCCAAACTGAATAGTTGGAAACCTGGGGTTCCATCTCCAGACCCCAATAGGATAAGAGGGGAGCTGTGTCACCTCAGCCTCTCTGGGCAGCTGTAGATGCTTTTGGTCCACACAGACTGGATACTCAGATACCTGTATAGACTGGTTTTTTGAGCACCTGGGACTCTATCCCTGCCTTCTCCATAGGATAGGAGGGGGTTGCTGTTTCCTCAGCATACCTAGACACCATAGGCACTTTTGGCCTACTACAAACTGGACTGTTGGATGCTTGTGGCTCTACCTCTAACCCAGATAAAACAAGGCCCAGGCAGGGGAGACTGGGGTGTGAGACTTCATCAGTCTCTCTGGGCAACTACAGAGAGTCTTGGCCTGCACTGCTTGGATAACTACACATGACCCTGGCTCTGTCCCTACCCCTGGCAGAGAAGAAAAGTGGGAGAAGCTTCATCAGTTCCTGGGGCAAAATGGGCAGCTTCAGCCACCACAGCTTACACTACCAACCACATCCTTGGGTTCTAATACACAACTAGCAAGGGAGAAAGGGCAAAAAAAACTGTAAATTAAAGGAAGAAACTTTGCCCATTAATAAATGCATCTAGTAAGCCAGATGCCAAGACACTAACAAAAAATTTCAATTCCTACCAACAGGAAGATATAGCTCAGTTAAAGGAACAAGATAAGCCTCCAGATGACATAAAGCAGTTGAGACTGCTAATCATAGATGTTCAAATAAAATCTTTTTAATAAATTCAATGAGGTGGCTAAAGAGATTAAAGATATTAAGAAGACACTAAGTGAGCACAAAGAAGATTTTAAAGATAACATAGAAACATAAGCAGATCATATGGGAATGAAAGACAATAAATGAAATAAAAAAATGCACTGGAAACATATAACAACAGATTTGAGGAACCAGAAGAAAGGATCAGTGAGCTTGAAGACATGCCTTCCAAAAGTGAACATACAAAAGAACAGATAAAGAAAAGAATGGAAAAAATTGAACAGGGTCTCAGGGAAATAAATGATGGCAAGAAATGTGCAAATATACATGTCATAGATGTCCCAGAAAGAGAAGAGAAGGGAAAAGAGGCAGAAGGAATATTTTAAGAAATAGTGGCTAAAAATTTCCCAACCATGTTGAAGGACATAGATATTGATGTCGAAGAAGCACAATGTATTCCCATCTGAATATCTGAGTGGACCTACTGTGAGACATGTAATAATCAGAATGTCAAATGCCAATGATAAAGAGAGAACTCTGAATGCATCAAGAGAAAATCGATGTATCGCATACAAGGGATACCTAATAAGACTAAGTGCTGATTTCCCATCAGAAACCATGAAGATAAGAAGGTAGTGTTATGATATATTTAAGATACTGCAAGAGAAAAAATGTCAGCAAAAAATTTTATATCCAGCAAGTATGTCTTTCAAAAATGAGGGTGAGTTTATAATATTAACAAATAAACAGAAACTGAAGGAGTTTGTAACTAAGAGGTCAGGTCTGCAGGAAATACTAAAGGGAGTGCTACAGTCTGAAAAGAAAAGATAGAAGAGAGAGGCTTGGAAGAAAATCTAGAAATGAAGATTATATCAGTAAAAGTAACTAAAAGTGTAAAACGGGTGGAGAAAATAAAATATGACAGATAAAACTCAAAGGTCAAAATGGGTGAAGTAAGAACTGCCTCTACAGTAATAACATTGAATGTTAATGGATTAAACTCCCCAATCAAAAGACACAGACTGCCAGAATGGATAAGAAAATATGAGCCATATATATACTGTCTATAAGAGACTCACCTTAGATGCAAAGATACCAATAAATTGAAAATGAAAGGTTTGAAAAAGTTATTCCATGCATTCAGTAACCAAAAAAAGCTGAAATAGCTATACTTATATCAGATGAAATAGACCTTAAAAGCAAAATTGTTATTAGAGACAAGAAAGGACATTATATATAATAAAAGGCACTATGCATCAGGAAGAAATAACAATCAAAAAATGTATGTGCACTGAACCAGGATGCTCCAAATTACATTAGGCAAACACTGGCAAAACAGAAGAGAGAAATAGATGTCTCTACAATAATAGTTGGATATGTCAATACACCACTTTCAGCATTGGATAGAACATCTGGGCAGAGGATCAATAAAGAAAAAGAGCTCTTGAACAATATGATAAGTGGACAAAACCTAATAGATATATATGGAACATTGTAGCCCAAAACAGCAGGATATACATTCTTCTCAAGTGCTTATGGCTCCTTCTCCAGGATAGATCACATGTTGTTTCACAAAGCAGATCTCAAAAAATTCAACAAGATCCAAATTATACAAAGCACTTTCTCTGATCATAACAGAATAACGTTGGAGAATTGTGGTTAATAGTACAAATACAAGAATGTCCTTCTATGAACTAGAAGAAATGTATATCACTATTGCAATGTGGTAAGAATTTGGAGTAGCATGGGAAAAATGCAATTAATGTAACCTATGGACTATAGTTAACAGCAGCGCTGTAATATTCTTACATCAATTCCAGAGATGTATTGTGTTAATGGGGGGATATTCATCCCAAAATCCTCAAGATTGGAGAATGAACAATGGACTAAAGTAGACTAATTATAATTATTCTATTATAGACTTACTATTATTTTAGCAATGGAAGAAATTTTATCATTGATTGAAAGTCAGTGGCCACCAGAGTTTCTGAGGGAAGGGAGAGAGGAAAAATAGGTGCAATATGGGGACATTTTGGGGACATTGGAATTTTCCTGTGTGACATTGCAATGACAGATACTGGACACTATACATTTTGTCATAACCTATAAAATTGTGCAGGGAAGAGTGTAAACTATAATGTAAACTATAGTCCACAGGTAGTAGTAATGCTTCAAAATGTGTCCATCAGTTGTAACAAATATACCACACTAATGAAAGGTGTTGTTAATGTGGGAAAGTGTGGGAGGGGAAGAGGTGGGATATACGAAAATTCCCTATATTTTCAACGTAATCTAAAGCTTCATTAAAATTTTTTTAATTTAAAAAAATAACAGGAGGCTATGGAAAAAATACACCAAATGCATGCAATAGACCATACTTAGTGGTAACAGTCTGATGATATTATCTCATAATCTGTAACAAATGTTCCACAACAATGTAGTGTGTTGGTGGAGTCATGGTGTATGGGAATTTCACACATGTTCATGAATGTTTTGTAAATACACAACCTCTCTAATAAAAACATATTTTTTTTAAAATGAGGGAGAGAGGGAACTGTGGGAACATGGCATCAAAGTAGGCAAACAGAGATCAACACTCTCATAAAAACAACAGAAAAAGGGCCAAAAACTGTCTGAGGGAACTGCTTTTGGGATACTCAGACCAGAAAAGTACTTTACAACTCCCAGGAGGGTGAGGAACAGAGAGACAAAGAAGCCAAAACAGCAAACATGAGTTAACATACCCCTGGGCAACCAGGAGGGGTTAACCTCTCCCATTCCCAAGATATTTAGTTGGGGAAAACCCCTGGCTCACTGCAGCTGAGTGAGAGGTGAAAAGACATCTGACCTGGAAAATAGGAGAACAGAAAAAGAAGAGAATGAAAAAAATGGAACAAGGTCTCAGAAAATTGAATGACAATATGAAACACACCAACACACATATTATCAGTGTCCCAGAAGGAGAAGAGAATGAAAAAGAGGCAGAAAGAATATTTGAGGAAAGAATGACCAAACACTTCCCAACTCTTATGAAAGACATAAATATCAATATCCAAAAGGATCAATGTAGCCCAAACAGAAAAATTCAAAAAGACCTACCCCAAGAAATTACTATTCAAACATCTACAGATATCAGAGATAAGGAGAGGATCCTGAAAGCATCAAAAGAAAAGCATCACATACAAAGGAACCTCAATAAGATTAACTGCCAACCTCTCATCAGAAACCATAGAAAAGAAAGTGGTATGATGTATTAAAGGTACTGAAAGAGAAAAACTGCCAGCCAACAATTCTGTACCCAGCAAACCAGTCCTTCAAAAATGAAGGTGAGTTCAAAGTCTTCACAGATAAACAAAAACTGACAGAATAAGTTACCAAAAGACCAGAATTAAAGGAGATAATAAAGGGAGTGCTGCAGACTGAAAAGAAAAAACAATGAGGAGAGAATTGGAGAATAGTGTAGAAATGAAAATTATTAAGAAGGGTAAAAAGACAGACAATAGTGTGATATGATGACAGAAAACCAAAGGACAAATTTGATTAAGTAAATAATGGATTTACAGTAATAACATTGAATGTTAATGGCTTGAACTCCACAAACAAAATACAGAGACAAATAGAATGGGTAAAAATATATGAGCCATTTATATGTTGTCTACAAGAGACTCATATGTGATGTAAGGACACAACCAAGTTAAGAGTGAAAGATTGGAAAAAAAGATGTTCCATGCAAATAGAAACAAAAAAGAGCTGGAGTAGTGATACTAATATGGGGCAAAATAGATTTTAAGTGCAAAGCTGTTATAAGGGATAAAAGAAGTCATTATATACTTAAAAAGTGGCAATTCACAAGAAGAAAAAAATATACTAAATATGTATACACCTAACCTGAGTGCCCCAAGATACATGAGACACACACAGTCAAAACTGAAGGGACAAATAGATGACTCTACAGTAGTAGTTGGAGACTTCAATACACCACTCTCAGTATTGGATATAACATCTGGGCAGAGGATAAATAAACAGAGAACTTGAAAAATATGATTTAAAAAAATGAACTAGACCTAACAGAAATCAAAAGAGCATTGCACCCCAGAACAGCACAATATACATTCTTTTCAAGTGCTCCTGTATCCTTCTCCAAGATAGACCAAGACAAGTCTCAATAAATTTAATGATGGAAATTATACAAAACACTTTCTCTGACCATAAGAGAATGAACCTGGAAATCAACAACAAATGGAAAAAGGGAAAATTCATAAATATATGGAGATTAAACAACACACTCTTAAAACATCAGTGGGTCAAAGAAGAAAGTAGAAGAGAATTCAGCAAATATCTTGAGATGAATGAAAATGAGAACACAACATATCAAAATCTATGCGACACTGCAAAGGCACTGATGAGAGGGAAATTTAGAGCCCTCAATGCTTACATTAAAAAAGAAGAAAGAGCTAAAATTGAAGCTCTGACTGCACAACTGGAAGAACTAGAAAAAGAACAGCAAGCTAATCCCAAACCAAGCCAAAGAAAAGAAATAGTAAATATAAGAGTACAAATAAATGAAATTGAGAACAAACAAAAAAACAAAAAAACAATAGAGAGAACAAAAAAAAAAACACAAAACACCAAAAGTAGGTTCTTTAAGAAGCTCAACAAAATTGAAAAACCTTTAGATAGACTGGAAAAGAAAAAAAGAAAAGAAAAGACACAAAAAATAAAATCAAAAAGGGGGAGCATTACCACTGACCCCACAGCAATAAAAAAGATCATAAGAGGATATCAAGAACAACTGTATGGCAAAAACTAGACAATGTAGATGAGATGGACGAATTCCTAAAAACACACAAACCACCTACCTTGACCCTAGAAAAAATAGAAGAACTCCACAAATCAATCACAAATGATGAGATTGAAACAGTCATCAAAAATCTCCCAAAGATGAAAAGACCAGGATCAGATGGCTTCACAGGTGAATTCTACCTCTCATTCAAAGATGACCTAATACCAATCTTGCTTAAACTTTTCCAAGAAATTAAACAGGAAAGAATGTTATCAAACTCATTCTATGATGTGAACATCACCTTAATACCAAAATGAGATAAAGATAATAATGAAAAAAGAAAATTGCAGACCAATATCCATAATGAATATGGATTCAAAAATCCTCAACAAAATACCTGCACACCAAATCAAAAAGTATATTAAAAGAATTATGCACCATGATCAAGTGGGTTTTATCCCAAGTATGCAAGGGTGGTTCAACACAAGAAAATCAAATAGTGTAATAAACCACATTGATAAATTGATGAAGAAAAATCACATGATTCTTTCAATCAATACAGAAAAGGCATTTGACAAAATACAGCACCCTTTCTTGATAAAAACACACCAAAAGATAGGAATAGAAGGAAGCTTTCTCAATATGGTAAAGTGCATATATGAAAAACCTACAGCTAACATTGTACTCAATGGTGAAAGACTGAAAGCTTTCCAATTGAGATGAAGAACAAGACAAGGATGCCCACCATCATCATTGTTATTCAATATTGTGCTAGAAGTTCTAGCTAGAGTGATTAGGCTAGATAAACAAATAAAAGGCAAACAAATAAGAAAGGAAGAAGTAAAACTTTCACTATTCACTGCTGATGTGATCCTATATCAAGAAAATTTTGAAAGGTCCACAGCAAAGCTACTAGAATTAAAAAAGGAGTTCAGAAAATTGTTGGGATACAAAATTAATATGCAAAAATCAATAGCATTTCTATAAACTACTGATGTGCAATTTGAAGAGGAAACCAGAAAAAAAAATTCCATTTATAATAGTGACTAAAAAAAACCCACATATGTAGAAGAAACTTAACCAAGAACATAAAGGACCTATATTCTGAAAACTACAAAACATTGCTGAAAGAAACTGAAGAAGACTTAAATAATTGGAAGGACATCCCTCCCATGTTCATGGATTGGAAGAATGAATATCATTAAGATGTCAATTCTGCCCAAATTGATTTACAGATTCAATGCAATCCCAATAAAAATCCCAATGCATTCTTTCCATAAATGGAAAACCAATTATCAAATTTATTTGGAAGGGTATGGAGCCCCAAATAGGCAAAAATTTCAAGCCCTCCCAACTGGGCCAGAACAGTTTTTTCAACAAATGGTCCTGGGATAACTGGATAGCCATTTCCAAAAGAAAGAAAGAGGACTCATCTCACGCATTATACAAAAATCAATTCAAAATGGATCAAGGACCTAAATATAAATGTGACAACTGTAAAACTCCTATAAGAAACTGTAAGAAAATATCTTCAAGATATTTTGGTAGGTGGTAGTTTCTTGGACCTTAAACCCAAGGCACATACTACAAAAGAAAAAATAAATAAATGGGACCGCCTCAAAATTAAACACTTTTACACCTCAATGGACCTGATCAAAAGGGTGAAAAGGCAGCCATCTGGATAGGAGAAAATATTTGGAAATCACATATCTGATAAAGGTTCAATATCCATGATATGTAAAGAGATCATACAACTCAACACTAAAAAGACAAAATAACCAATTAAAAAATAGACAAAAAACAATTGTCAAAAGAAGAAATACAAATGGTGAAAAACACATGAAAAAATGTTCAAAATCATTAGCAATTAGGGAAATGCAAATCAAAAATACAATGATATATCATTTCACACCTATTAGAATGGCCACTATTAAAAAGTCAGAAAACTATAAGTGTTGGAAAGGATGTTGATAGATAGAAACACTTATACACTGTTGGTGGGAATATAGAATGGTACAACCACTGTGGAGGCAGTTCCTAAGGAAGCTGAATATAGACTTGCCATGGGTCCCGGGAGTAACACTACTAGCTATAAACCCAGAGGAACTGAGAGCAGTGATATAAACAGACATCTGTACACTGATGTTCATAGAAGCATTATTTACAATTGCCTAAAGTTGGAAACAACTCAGGTAGGTATCCATCAACTGATGAATGGATAAACAAATTGTGATGTATACACACTATAGAATATTATACAGAGTTAAGAAGAAATGAAGTGAAGCATATGACAACATGTACGAACCTGGAGGACATTATGTTGAGTGAAGCAAGCCAGATACAAAAGGACGATATTGTATGATTGTGCTATTATGAACTAAATATACCATTGATTGTACATTTTGGATGGATTTGTGCTTTATTAATATGTATCAATAAAAATGTTTTTTTTTTTAATGAGCATGAGTTTAAAGTCTTCACAGATAAACAAAAATTGAAAGAGTATGTCACCAAGAGACAAGATTTACAAGAGATACTAAAGGGAAGGCTGAAACCTGAAAGAAAATGACAGGAGAGAGAGGCCTGCAGAAAATGTAGGAATGAAGATTATTAGTAAAGTAACAAAAAGGGTAAAAAGACAGATAAAATTAAGATAGGTCAAAGGAAAGCCAAAAGATACAATGGATGAAGTAAGTAATGCCTTTCAGTAATGACAGTAAATGTTAATGGATTGAACTTGCTCATCAAAAGACACAGACTGGCAGAATGGATTTTTAAATATCTGTATTCCATCTATATGCTGCCTACGAGAGACTCACATTACAGGCAAGGACACAAATATACTGAAAGTAAATGATTGGAAAAACATATTCCAAGAAAACAGCAATCAAAAAAGAGATGGGGACTTCTGGGAAAATGGCATCAAGTAGGTAGGCAGAGTCCAACTCCCTACCTATCAGACCCTATCTGAGGGAGCTGCTTTGGAGATATATAGAATGGAAAACTGCTATGCATTATCCAGGAGGGAACTCGACAGATAAAGAAGCCAAAGGAAAACCATGAGTTAGTTGCCCCTGTGGCTGGAAATGGCACAGATACCTCACCTTAAAGGCAAATAGCCTCTGTAAAGCCCCTGACTCACTGCAACCAATGAAGTGGAACAGAGCATTCTCCAGGAGGAAAAGGGGCCTGGCAGAGGGTGGAGAGGGGTTTCTTTTTGGTAAGTTTGGCCAGCTGAGCCCCCTTTGAATCTCAGAGGGTCCCCGACTGACACTGAGGCAGCTGCGGGGAAAGGGGAGGAGGGATCTGATCAGGCAGGCCATCACACCCAGCAGACCTGGGAGAGAGAGGAACTAAGATAGAGAGGGGGCCTAGACAGGCACCTAAACATCCCTGCTTGGCAAATTGTTAGAAGCCTAACCTGCATGAGGGAAAGGGGCCAGGTAGGGCCAGATAAGCTCTCTGAAGCCTGCTTAAGCTGTGCATCCAGTGTAGCTCAGTGGAAGAATTCCTGCCTATACATTCCTGAATATACAAGGCCCCTGGTTTGATTCCTGGGATCCAGAGAGTGATCCACTGGGTTATCAGGCACCCAGATGATGCCTTATTAGAGGGAACATATAGACAGAATTTTTCTTGTTTTAAGTGTTCTTGGATCTGTTATTTTTTAATTTTTTATTTTTTATTGGTTCCTTTTGTTTTCCTTTATTTTATTCACTAAAACCTGGTACATCACCTGTGGAAGGCACACTGAAGGGTGGTTGATTGATGAATGCTGACAGCCTGAAAAGATCCTTAGGGGCTTAAGAGGGAAGGCTGTTTATCCTGCATTGTTGTTGTTTTTTGTTGTTTTGTTTTGTTTTGTTTTGTTTCTTGTCTTTCCCCTTTCTTTCTTTCCTTTCTCTCTGTTTTTTTGTTTTGTTTTGTTTTGTTTTGTTTTGTTTTTTCTTTATTTCTTTTCCTCTCTTCTCTTAATTCTGGCTTTTTAAGTCATTCTATTTTTTTTCTCCATTTTGTTCCTTGTTTCATTTTTTCTATTCTACTTTTTTATTCTTAATCCTTTGTAATATTTCAAAAATTTTTACTCATATTAGTTATTTTCCTAGCTCTTGTATGGTTCAATAAATAAACAGAACCTTGAATAATACATTAAATGATCTAGACCTATTAGACATGTAGAGAACATTACACCCAAGTACAGCAGGATATACATTCTTATCAAATGCATATTTTCCAGGATAGACCACATGCTAGGTCACAGAACAACTTTCAATGAATTCAGAAATATTGAAATTGTACAAAGTAATTTCTCTAACCACAAAGGAATGAAGCTGGAAATTAGTAATAGGCAGAGAAACAGATTAGACACAAAGATATGGAAGTTTAAAAATGCACTCTTAGGCAATCAGTGGATCAAGGAGGAAATTGCAAAAGAAATCAGCAACTACCTTGAAACAAATGAAAATGACAACACAACATATAACACCAATCCTGCTTAAACTCTTTCAAAAAATAGAAGTGGAGGGAACACTGCCTAACTCATTCTATGATGCCAACATCACCCTATTACCAAACCCACACAAAGACACCACAAGAAAGGAAAACTATAGACCAATCTCTCTAATGAACCTAGATGTTAAAATCCTCAACAAAAAAACTTGCTAATCATGTTCAACAATACATAAAACAAATTATACACCAAGACCAAATGGGTCTCATCTCTAGTATGCAAGGATTGTTCAACATAAGAAAATCAGTCAATGTAATATACCACATTAACAAATCGAAAAAACAAAATCACTTGATCATCTCTAATGATACAGGAAGGCATTCAACAAAATACAGCACCCTTTCCTGGTAAAAAAAAACATTTCAAAATATAGTAATTGAAGGAAATTTCTTCAACATAATAAAGGGTATATATGAAAAACCTGCAGCTAACATCATATTCAATGTTGAAGTGCTAAAACTTTTCCCTCTAGGAAAAGACAAGGATGCCCACTGTCACTGCTCTTATTTAACATTGTGTTAGAAGTACTTGCTCAAGCACTTAGGCAAGAAAAAGATATAAGAAGCATCCAAATTGGAAAGAAAGAAGTAAAAATTTCACTATTTGCAGATGACATGATCCTTTACATAGAAAGCCCTAAGAAATCTACAAGAAAGCTTCTAGAGCACATAAATGAGTTCAGTAAAGCATCAGGATATAAGATCAATGCAAAAAAATCAGTAAAATTTCTTTACACCAATAATGAGCAATCTGAAGAGGAAATCAAGAAAAAAAATCCATTACAATAGCAACTAAAAGAATCAAATACCTAGGAATAAACTTAACTAAAGATGTAAAGGACTTATACACAGAAACTACACAACCTTGATAAAGGAAATTAAGGAAGACCTAAATAAATGGAAGAATATTTCCTGTTCATGGATAGGAAGATTAAACATCATTAAGATGTCTATGCTACCCAAACTGATTTACAGATTTAATGCAATCCCAATAAAAATTACCACAGCATTTTTTACTGAATTGGAAAAGTTAACTCTGAAATCCATTTGGAAGGGCAAAGGGTCCTAAATAGCCAAAGACATATTGAAAAAGAAAAAGAAAATTGGAGGAATCACACTACCTGACTTTAAATCATACTACAAAGCTACAGTGGTCAAAACTATATGGTATTGGCAGAAGGATAGAATACTGACAAATGGGACAGAACTGAGAGTTCTGATATAGATCCTCACATGTATGGTCAACTGATATTTGACAAAATCACCAAGCCCACTCAGCTGTGAGAGAATGTCCTCTTCAACAAATAGTGCTTGGAGAACTGGATATCCATATCCAAAAGAATGGGAGAAGATCACCATTTCATGCCCTATACAATAATTAACTCAAGATGGATCAAAGATCTAAATATAAGAGCCAAGACTATAAATCTCCTGAAAGATAATGTAGGGAAGCATCTACAAGATCTTGTAGTAGGAAACGATTTCATTAACTTTACACCCAAAGCACAAGCAACAAAAGAAAAAATAGATAAAAGGACCTCCTCGGAATTAAAAACTTTTGCACTTCAAAGGAGTTTGTCAAGAGAGTGAAAAGGAAGCCTACTCAATGGGAGAAAATATTTGGGAACCATCTATCCAATAGGGGCCTAATATCTAGCATATATAAAGAAATCCTACATCTCAAAAATAAAAAGACAAAGAAACCATTTTAAAACTGAGAAAGTGAATTGAATAGACACTTCTCCAAAGAAGAAATACAAATGGCTAAAAAGCTTATGAAAAGATGTTCAACATCACTAGCTACAATGAGATATCTTATACCCATTAGACTGGTGACTGTTAAAAAAAGAGAAGACTACAAGTGTTGGAGAGGATGTGGAGGAATGAGAACATTTATCCACTGCTGGTGGGAATGTAGAATGGTGCAGCTATTGTGGAGGATAGTTTGGCAGTTCCTCAGGAAGCTAACTATAGAACTACCATATGATCCAGCAATCCTACTGCTGGGTATATACCCAGAAGAATTGAAAGCAAGGATACGAAAAGATATATGCACACCAAGGTTCATAGTGGCATTATTTACCATTGCCAAAAGTGGGAAACAACCCAAATGTCCATCGACAGATTAATGGATAAAAAAAATTGTAGTATATATATACAATTGAATACTACTCAGCTATAAGAAGGAATGCAGCATTAACACACAGGATAACATGGATGAATCTTGAAGATCTTATATTAAGTGAGGCAAGCCAGGCACTGAAGGACAAATACTATATGACCTCAC
This sequence comes from Cabassous unicinctus, assembly GCA_029593785.1. Lineage (NCBI taxonomy): Eukaryota > Metazoa > Chordata > Mammalia > Cingulata > Chlamyphoridae > Cabassous > Cabassous unicinctus. Next base: position 2,864 of record JAQZBX010028388.1, on the reverse strand, counting down.
TGATTTGAATTAAGCAAATTGAGCAGATTCACAGACCTAGAGTCTGGAAGACAGGTTTACAGGAGACAAAAAGGAGGTAGAGGGTTGTGAGCCAATGCCCATATGGGCAAAATCTATGATAAGTTGGGAAGGTGTAGTTGTGCAGTGGATGGGCATGACAGTGATGCAGTAATACTATTGTGTTCTGCAGTGCTGGTCTGTAAGGGGTTTAGGGTGGAGGAGTTGAGTTGGACTATCCATGGAACTGGGGGGAGAGTTAGGGGAAGGAGCAGGTGAACTCTGGAGATTTGTAGATCTGTGGTTAAAACTACAACATTGGGAATGTTCTTTTGGCAAACATGGCAGGGGAAGATTACTAATATAGGGTGTTGGATAAGGAACTGCATACAGAACAGGGTGCACCTGGGGCAGGTGTCTATGAAATATGTGAGCGCTCATTTTGTCATGGTGTGTTATATCAGTGGGTGGAGACCCACACAATAAACAAGAAAATATTAAACTCCCATCCTGGGGAGTCATGATATGTTCTCAAATAGAGGGGCAAGAGTCTCTCAAGACCATAGGCAGTGCCTAATAAAAGAAAACAGACCAAAATGTCAAGCCCTTAATATTATTGCAAAGAACTATAAATCATATTCTTCAAAAAGTGAAACTTATTGGTCACATTAGGTCCTGAGGGGAGGGGGAAGGACGAATAGAGTAGTTGAAACATATGGCATTTTTAGGGTATTACAATTGTTCTGCATGATCTCGCAATAATAGATACAAGCCATTTTTAATTCCATCAAAATTTATAAAAGTGTACAGTCCAAAATGTAAATTATAATGTAAACCATTGACCATAGTTAGTAGCATTGCTTCAATATTTGCAAATCAATTGTAACAAATGCACCATCGCATGTAAAATTTTATTAATTAGGAAAGAGTGGAAAGGGGGAGGACGTTGGGTATACGGAAACCCCAATATTCTCTAAGTGACTTTTCAGTAACCTATAGCTTCTTTGAAGATAAAAAGAAAAAAATAAAATAAAACACTGGGGGAAATATACAGAAAAAAATGTCCCTGTACATACAAGAAAACAGATCTTACAGTGATGAAAGACATGTCTAAAAAAGTTTTTTTAATTTTTAAAGTTTTTAAAATATTTTTGCATTTTATATGTTATCTTAAAAACTCATTATTATTTCATTTTCTTATTATTTTTTTGTTATTTTCTTGGCTTCATTTTTGGAGAGGTTTTGGATCATAGAAGGGTCACAGCTGTGGCAGAGGAACATTAGTGTGGGGTGTCAGTGATGGGGGGATGCATGGGAGGGGGTTCATCTATGGCATGCCTCTAAGGCATATGAATGTGTTCAAGTGTTCTTTGGCCAGTGTCACAGTGGGTGGAGATCCACACAATAACTGAAAGAATATCAAATTCCCATCCTGGGGAGTTCTGCTACATTCTCTAATGGAACATTAAGAATCCCCCGAGTATAGGGACAGTGCCTAGTGAAGGAGTATAGACCATTGAGCCTGGCACTTGATATTGATGACTGTGCTTATGAACCTTTTCTTGTGAAATTGAAACTTAGCCTAGTATTATATGTTGCCTAAGAGTTACCTCCTGAAAGCTTCCTTGTTGCTCAAATGTGGCCTCTCTCTAAGCCAAACTCAGCATGTAAAGGCACTACCTTCCCCTCAGCCTGGGACATGATAAGCCCAGGGATAAGCCTCCTTGGCACCGAGGGATCATTACCAAGTGCTAACTAGCAATGCACCTGGAAAAAGACCTTGACCATAAGGGGAAATGGAAAATGCAAATGAGTTCTTATGGCTAAGAGATTTCAAAGTGAGTCAGGAGGTCATTCCAGAGGTTACTCTTATGCACGTCTCAGCAGGATCTCATTGACTGCCATGGAAAATATTGCCTCAAATAGTGGGGCTCCTGAGTGCTCTAGAGACATCTAGACACTATAGACAGGGCAGACAGCTCAGGAGTTTGGTGCCCTGCCAGTGGGCCTTACTTTGGAATTAATGCTCCCCAGCATGACAAAGTTGGACTCATTTGTGGTTTCCCTATACATGACTCTTCTGCCCCTTCTATTTGAACCTATAATTAATACTATACTTGGTAAGTGTATGCCCAAGACATTTAAACTTTGGTCCATCCATTTGTCAGTTGGACCCTGAATCTCAGCAGAGTTGCAACACCTACTCTCCAGTTCATTGGTCTCACCCAGGACAATTAACAAGGTGATTATGATGGACAATGCCCATCCCAAGGAACAGAGAGTGTCTGCAACTGCAAGCAAGATAGTTCCATCCATCTGCCCCATGGGATCTAAGCCCCCTCCCAATTAGAGGCAGAGTGGGCATCACCATTCCAAAATCATCAGGTTTGGGGAATGAACAATGGACTAAAGTAGACTTACTATTATTGTACTATAGACTTATTGTTATTCTAGCAATGGAAGAACTTTTGCCATTGATGTGGGGGCAGTGGCCACCAGAGGTTTTAAGGGGAGGGAGAAGGAAAAATAGGTGCAATATGGGGGCATTTTTGGGATATTGGAATTGTCCTGCATGAGATCGCAATGACAGACACAGGCCATTATATATTTTGTCATAAGTTACAAAATTGCGTGGGACAGAGTGTAAACTATAATCCACAGTTAGTGGCAATGCTTCAATATGTGTTCATCAATTGTAACAAATGTACCACACTAATGAAGGATGTTGTTAATGTGGGAAAGTGTGAGACGGGGAAGGAGTGGGGCATATGGAATCCCTAATACTTTTTATATAATATTTATGTAATCTAAAACATTTTTAAAAATAAAAAATAATTAAAAACTGAAACAAACAAACAAACAAAAAC